>MQUG01003627.1:0-10975 GCA_007213375.1 Steinernema feltiae | reverse complement strand
CTCTTCACTATTACGCGCGTTATTGAGACTTTTATTGACTTTTTCACTTTTTGCAACGGTATGACACCAAATCACCTTGCAAGCCTTGATATGGCAAATGATTTCAAGCCAATAGGAAAAAAATGCTCATAACCGACTCATGACTCGACTCGCCTCGATTTTTTTAGCGAGTCGGCATCACTGCCTTCCTCTCATTTCAGATCCAAAATGACCAAATTCGTCTTCCTCTCCCCTGATATAATCTACGACGTCCTCCCAGCTTGCGCCATTTTCGTGCGGTTGGGCGCAAATTCAAGCACTGAATTCTGCATTGGTTGTTTATGCATGCATGCGGGTCTAGTTTTACTTCTTAACGGGCGCCTCTACATTTCCAAGAAAATCACTGGTTTTGGCGTGATTTGATTGCGGTCATTGTACGGTGTACTGAATGCGGATTGTGAATTGGGCCGTTCTATCGCCATCTGGCTTTTGTCAGCCGTTTGAGTTTGCAGGATTTTGTCCGTTCTTCTTCAACTCGGCAATATTATTTAAGAACTGGCGCGACTGGCTATGTCCATGGCGGGACAGCCAAGTCGTAGACGATGTCGTCCAGAGAGGAAAGCAAAGTCGATGGGAATTCCGTCCATTTTGGTCTGAAATGAGAGGAAGCAGAGTTGTGGTGGACTGCGATGAGTGGAAATCAGTCGACTAATATGAATGACGTCGTTGTGAGCTGCAAAGATTCTCAGACCGGCAATTTTTATTTAACAAAGACAACGAGGAACGTTTGAAGCGAAAAGATCAACGCGAATATTTTTTGTGTCTACTGGAGAGTCATTGTCAGCCTTTTGACGTCAGAAGGAACAAACTGTAAGTCTTTGTAAGTCATGCGCATCTCGTAGTGCTCGGCGTTCGGGTTCTTCTCGCTGTAGCTCCACTCGGTTCTAAAACCTTCGATGCGCTTTATCCAACTAAAATTGGGGATCCTGGCGGTGAGTTCGCGTAGATCTTCAGTGGAGATCGGCGCGGATATCGACGATAGCAGATGTTCTCGTTCGCTCCGTTGAATCCACGTTTCGTAGGCCGCTAGGAAGACCTCGGGAGAGAAACATTCCGATGATTTCAGAGTTTCAAAGTTCTTCTTTCTAACAAAATCCACCAAGAAATCGATGAACTCGGGTCGTGCCAAGACCGGATTGTCGCATTCCAATACCCGCAGATGCGGAGAATTCAGCTGCCGCTTCAAGAAGTCAATTTCCGTTTGACCTTCATTTCCACTTAACCAGATGATGCTCGTGAATCGATTCCCGAGATTCTCGAGAAATTCCTTAGGAAAAACTTTACAGTAAACTTCCAGCAATTCGTAAGCGTTTGCAGCCAAGTGCTTGATCTCGTTCTCGTTAAAATCAGTTGAATGAGTAAGATACAGGCTGTTTACCGCGACGTCGTTGCGACCAATGGCGGGCGCAGGGTACCATGTTGAATCGCCATCCAATCGACATTCTGTGATTATATTGCCCATAAGTTTAAAGTAGCAAAACGTGAGTGCGATTTCGCCCCAGCGACCCCCAATAGGGGGATTAACGGGGAGAATGCTTAGTGAGTTCAGCCTCACCGTCAGCCGCTCGAAATGCGCGAATTCAAGGACGTCGTGAATGATGTCGTCGGAGAGGAAGGCTAAGTCGTCAGGAATTTCGTCCATTTTGGTCTGAAATGAGGGTAACGCAGACAGCATTGTAAGATTGGCTGTTAAATGCGGGTGTTTATAGCTGAACGTGTGCTAAAAGATGCTAAAAGCAATGCACAAGACAATCGCCCATGCGTATCGCATTACATAAATTCTGTGACGCGTAAAATAATCTATATCTTTTAAGTGAACTCACAAAACAAACCGTTCTGTATACCATTTAAAAGAGGAGCAAATTCTGTATGAGAAACACTCCGGTACTTTCAAAATGACTTTGATCGTCGGAGATTCACACGTCCAAACGCTTTTGGACATTTTTAAGGATCCAACTATCCAACTTAAGAATCCATGATTGATCCAACTATACGCTCAATTCACTCCCAGCTGATGCGAAAGCTGAGAAGGAGAAGGTCTTTAACTACACATTACTGCACCGCTGAAATTACTGCAACAGAAGGTCGTTGAATCTACCGTCTACCGGTGCCACCTGGACTTCCTGAAAGCCGTGTCTGTTTCCATTCATCATCCTCAAGATCATCCTCAACTGCGTCTGCTGATTCGTTCAAAAGACTACTGTGACATTGAGGAGGTTTCAAGGCGATGTCGACGACCGGAAATTTCAATCCCTCCTGAACATGAAAATCACATTGGAATCTCTGATTTTGTCCCAACTTACACACAAGTCTCTCGATTTTGGGACGAACTTAAACTTCCGTGAACCACCGCGATCGGTATTCGTAAATCCTCCTTTGTAGTACAGGCGGTCGTCGTACACGAAAGAAGCGAAATCATTGATGTCAGCGGATTCTTTTCTTCTCTCAAATCCCAATCGTTCTGATTTGAGCCGCTGCGAGACACTCGAAACCACGTGCTTCCGATCTCTCCTCCGTTCTCTTCGTTGTTTTCCATTCGGATCGAGGTATGCGAGCGTCTTGCCAGAGCCGGTGTGCGCTTGGAATTTGAGTTTATCTGCGCTTGTTTTCATTCAGAAGCCTGAAATTCGCCGCACGTAAAAGATGCTAAAAGCAATGCACAAAACAATCGCACGCCCGTCGCAGTAAAGAACGAGCTCAAGTGCCGTAGAAGTCTGGTAAAGGGATCGTCAGCGTAGCAACAAGACTCCTGCCGAAGAACTCATCTAGTTTCGCTTTCGTCTCCGCCAGCGACAAATCTTTGGCTTCACTGGAAGGCTGCAGAGTCGAGTTTTATCATCTAATGATAAGGTCGTGCTGGGATTTGACTTCTGACGGTGGGTCCTTCTCAAAGACAATCGTTTCTTCGTACGCAAAGATGTCCATTCCACGTGCCAAACGAAAACAATATCAAACACTCGTTTAAGAGCTGATTAGCTGCCAACAATCGACGTTGCCCTAATGATAAGGTCGTGCTGGGATCCGACACACCTGGTATGACGTAATAAAGTTTGATTCATTGTAGAACATGCGCATCTCGTAGTGATCGGCCTTCTCGCTGTAGCTCCACTCCGTTCCCCGACTGTTGATGCGTTGGTTGATGTCTCCTACACGAGTGACCCGTGGGCGATCGTATCAAGGCCCGACAAGACAATGAGTACATTCTCCGTTCTTCGTCTCATTTATTTAAGAAGCACAATGAGAAACGTCTGAAGCGAAACGATCAACGCGAATATTTTGTGTCTCCTCTAGAAAGAGTCATTGTCATCGCTTTGAAGTTAGAAGAAGCATTATTGTCGTCGTAGGACAAGCGCATCTCGTAGTGATCGGCGGTCGGGTGTTTTTCGCTGTAGATCAATTCTGTTCCCCAATTTTGGATGCGCTCGTTCCAACTGCAATTGGGGATTCTGGCGGTGAGTTTGTGATGATCTTCAGTGGAAATCCACGCACAAATCGAGGATCGAAGATGTTCGCAATTTCGCCGTTGTCGCCACGCGTCGTAGGCCGCGAGGAAGACTCGCTCTGAGATGCTAGAGAAAGCAGAGAGTGGCGTAACCTTTAGAGTTTCAAAATTCTTCTTCCGCGCGAAATCGACAAGTAAATCGGTGAACTCGGGTCGCGCCAAGACCGGACGGTCGTATTCCAAAATCCGCAGGTGCGGAGACTTCAATTGTCGCTTCAAGAAGTCAATTTCTGCATCACCGTTCAAAAAGTCATTCGTTTCATGTTCATTTCCAATAAACCAAACGATTTTAGTGAATCGAGTTCCGAGATTCTCGAGAAATTCCCTGGGAACAACTTTACAGTAAATTTCCAGTGATTCATAGGCGTGTGCAGCGAAATGCTCAATTTCGTTAAATTCTCCTATCACATACAGACAAATTCTGTTGATAGCGACGTTCCTTCGATTCTTTTCGGCTGCAGTAAACGATACTGAGAGGCCATCCAATCCTGTTTCTTCGATTTCATTGCTGTCAAGTTTAAATCCTCGAAATTTGTGGGCGATTTCGCCCCAGCGACCTCCAAGACGCATCGTGACGTCATTTCCTCTCAGGCGCTCAAAGTGCGCAAATTCCAGGACGTTGAAGACGATGTCGTCGGAGAGGAAGGCAAAATCGTCCATTTTGGTCTAAAATGAGAGGAAACTGCGATTAGCCGGACGATATATGAAAACGTCGTTCACACTTCAATGTTTGGTCTCGACGCGATTGAGCAGCTGAAGAGCGCACTTACAATCAGAACTGTTAACTGCTTTCGGGCGGGTAACCGAGAACTTTCGGAGTTCGGAAAGTTGAACTGCGGTCAGCGGAAATCAGTCGACGAATATGATTGTCGTCGTTGTTCGGTGCAAAGATTTGTTCACACTTTGTATTTGGTCCCGACACGGTTGGTTCCTTTTTCATTGGAAGCAAAGCGAGCGCCGGACAACTTGGTCCCAAGCGACTTTGCTGCTCAACTCAATTTCGCCAAACGACCACTTTCTCATTCTCAATACCGCTAATCTCGAAACTGTTTTTCTATTTCGCCCAGCGACCTCCGATACAGTTTATAAAGCTCGATTTTCCGCTCAGCCGCTCGAGATACGCAAACTGGAGGACGTCGTAGATAATATCAGGGGAGAGGAAGGCCAAAAATCGTCCATTTTAAGTCTGAAATGAGAGGAAGGTCAACTGCGATCAGCGAACAACAACGAAATGACGAACAACGGACGTTCAAACGGAAAACAAAATATTTGTTTTAGAAAAGCACAGCAGCAACCAAGTCACAATCCACGTTATCTTCTCACTCAATCTTCTCACGAGAAAACTCCATCGTAAGCTCTCGAGCCGTGTTGTCATGCGTACTGCCTTTGTTAGCCATAAGCAATACGTAGTGATTGGCGGTCGGGTGTTTCTTACGAGCGCCGCCGATCTTGACGGTATGTTTGCGAAGATGTGTATTGTTGATCGGCGCTGAAATCGACGATAGCAGATGTTCTCCTTCTTTCCTTCTTCCGAACGAAATCCGCCAGCAAATCGATGAATTCGGGTCGTGTCAAGACCGGACTGTCGCAGTTCAAAATCCGCAGATGCGGAGACTTCAGTCGCCGCGTGACACACACCTTGCGCTGCGATTTCGCGTTTGTCTCAGGCTACATTTTCCGCCTGGAGGATTATGAAAGGCGGTTCGGCTCCAAGCACGCCGTATTTGTTGCTCTCTTGGTTCTTGTCCCTTATGCTGTGATCTACGTGACGGCGCTCCGAGGCCAATCGGTACGGGGATAACGCTGTTTTCGAGAAGTAAAAGTGGACAGTCATTCCATCATAACTTGGTGTGTTTTTGGAGGACTTTTCAAGTTATTTCTGCACCTTCATCCTATGGGCCTTTACGTGCTTTTAGGTGCATTTCTGGTAAACGGCAATCTAGTGAACCATAAGAAACGGCGCTGTTGCTAAGAAGACATCCCACACTGAGTTTAGTAAATGTTATTTCAACAACCAAGTTACAAGTATCCACCTTCAATACTTGATGATGTTACGCGAAAACTCCATCGTCAGCTCGTGTGTCCCGTTCCAACGCTCCTTCCAAGTCATGAGCGTCTCGTAGTGATTGGCGGTCGGGTGTTTGTCACGAGCGTAGATGGCGGTGAGTTTGCGTAGATCTTCGGTGGAGATCGGCGCGGTTATCGACGACAGCAGATGTTCTCGTTCGCTCCGTTGAAGCCACGCTTCGTAGGCCGCCATAAAGACCTTGGGAGAGAGACATTCCGATGACTTGGATTTCAGAGTTTGAAAGTTCTTCTTCCTAACGAAGTGGACGAGTAAATCGGTGAACTCGGGTCGTGCCAAGACCGGACTGTTGCATTCCAAAATCCGCAGATGCGGAGATTTCAGTTGCCGCTTGAAGAATTCAATTTCTCTATTTACTGCAATCCAAGAGGGGTTGGCCGGACGGATTTGTTGGTTCCCATTGGTAGCCGCACGTTTTTGCTGACGCTGTTTGGCGCGGCGATCTAAGAACCAACGCTAAAAAAGAAAACGTCAATTGTATGATTGAGATAGAGGAGCGTCCAATGTGCGCCGCCCATACTTGGTTACTCCGGGTCGTACGCACTGAGAACGCTCAATCAGTGAAGCCGACAAACCGCGCCGTATCGAGCCGTACGGCTGGCTCGTGGCTCGGCTTGCTCTGTTTTGAAATAGCCAACTGTCGAACGCACAGAACAGACAAATGTGAATATTGAGCCCGCCGGCTCGACTTTTCGAAAGATGAGCCCACTATTCACTAAAATTAAGTACGGCTCGTCGACCTCACTGATTTTATGATAGTTTCCGTTATTTTCTAGCCAAATCGAACAGATCAACTGTTGAACGCTCAAAACAGGCAAATTTTCTTAATTTTAGCGAATATTAGTGGGCCGGCTCGTTTTACTTAAATTCCAGCGAGCCGTTGGGCCAATATTCGCTAAATTTCAGTAAATTTGCCTATTTGACGACGACGCCAATCTTGCAAACGACGTATCCACAAATAAGTTAAATCCGTGAAATTTCTCACCTGAACCCGTGACTCCGGCACACCAAGCTGCCTGGCAACGTCTTCGCGTTGGAATATATCCGGAAAGCGGGTCCGTTGAAATGACCTCTCCAATATCTCCAGTTGATGGCGCGCGAAAATTTGGTCTTTGTATCTGCGGCTGCGACGACACTGAGCGTTTGGAGAACTAAATAGATCATTTGCTCTCCTAACCGTTTGGAGCGCGTTCGGAGCTTCTCTCGGAGGATTATTTTCTCTCCAAATGATGCTCGTGAATCGATTCCCGAGATTCTCGAGAAATTCTTCAGGAATCAGTACACAATGAACTTCCAGCAATTCGTAGGCGTTTGCGGCCAAATGCTTAATCTCGTTAAAATCGCTAATCATAGAAAGACAAATGCTGTTCACAGCGACGTCTTTTCGGGTGCTGGCGGGCGCAGTTAACGATTGTGAATAGCCATCCAATCGATATTCTGTGATTTCATTGCCCACAAGTTTAAAGTAAGAAAACTTTTCGACGATTTCACCCCAGCGACCTCCAAAGAGACTTATGCTGGGAGAAATCGTCCTCAGCCGCTCGATATGCGCGAATTGGAGGACGTCGTGGATGATATCGTCGGAGAGGAAGGCGAAATCGTCGTCCATTTTGGTCTGAAATGAGAGAAAGTTAAACGCGATCAGCGAACGTCAGTGGAGTGATGGACAACAGATGACGACGTCCGGTGAAAGGTTCCATTCACACTTCCATTATTGGTGGGACCAAAACGGGAAGTGTGAATAAACAGCTGATGAAGCGTTCCCAACACTTGCCACTTCGGAATGTCTCTCTCCCCAGGTCTTCCTTGCGGCCTACGAAGCGTGGCTTCAACGGCGAGATCGCGAACATCTGCAATCCTCGATTTCTGCGTGGATCTCCCCTGAAGATCTACGCAAACTCACCGCCAGAATCCCCAATTTTAGTTGGAAAAAGCGCAGCGATATATGGAGAACCGAGTGGAGCTACAGCGAGAGGCACCCGAGCGCCGATCACTACCAGATGCTCATGACTTACAAAGACTTCAATTTTGTACATTCTGACGCCAAAGAGCTTCGCATGACTCTTTCCAGAGGAGACACAAAATATTCGCTTTGATCGTTTCGCTTCAAACGTTCCTCGTTGTCTTTGTTAAATAAATATTGCCGGGTCTGAAGAAGAATGGAAAGTCTACAGTCGTGGAAATGGAAAGTCGTGTCTACAAAAAATAAATACAGTGTGAAGAAAACTTTGCGCCGAACAACGACTCGTCGACTCGTTGACTGATTCGTTGACTGATTTCCGTTGATCGCAGTTTCGCATTTCAGACCAAAATGAACGAAAATGAAATCGCACACAAGATTCGCAACTTTCAACTCGTGGGCAATAGAGACATCGTAGAATATCGATTGGATGGCAATTGAACATGGTTCGCTGCGGCCACCAAGAATGGAAACGTTGCCCTGAACAGTCTTTATTGGACAACTGATTTGAATGAAATCAAGAAATCAAGAAATCACTCCGTCACAAGAGTCGCAAAATATGATCCTGCAACGCTTACAACTAGCTCAAGGCGCAGTGAGCAAGTGAGGTCTGAAACAGAGATGTTCGGTTCCGGTTCCGGGTACCCGAAACTTTCGGTTCGGTTCCGATTTATATTGACAGTTTGGTCTAATCGCGAGGTACATTCGTTTGCAATTACCAAATGTAACGCGTATTCTCCTCTATGAGCTGATTAAACGTTCCGGATCCGGTTCGGCTCACGTTTTACTCCGGTTCCGGTTCGGGTTTCGGTTCGGTTCCGGTTCCGTGTACCCGAAGCTTTCGGTTCTCGGTTCCGGTTCCGGTTACCCGAAGATTTTCAGACCCAAACATCTCTGGTCTGAAATCGCCCACAAATTTCGCGACTTTAAACTCGTGGACAATGCAATCGTGGAATATCGATTGGATCGCCGTTCAGAATCGTTCACTGCGGCCGTCAACAATCAAAAAGACGTCGCTGTGAACAGCATTTGTTTCTCGGAGAATCTCGGAACTCGATTCACTAGCATCATTTGGCTCAGTAGAAATGAGGGTCAAACGAACGGAGAAAGTGACTTCTTGACGCGACAATTGTTGGAATGCGAAAAAATCGAAAAATTTCTGACCAATCGTTGATGCGCTCAAACGCAAAACGCGATTTTTCATCGTTTCTAACCCAGATAGCCACAAACCAGTTTGTGCACCTGGGTCGATCAATTCGAGGAAGTTCACTGTAGCCTTGTAGAGCGGCGCAGCAGGCTTGAGAGGTTTCACTTTGTTGGATATTCGTAAATGACCTGGCACAACATTGACGCGCACTCTGTTTTGGATCACATTTTCAGGTCGTTTGCAGTCAATTCATAGCGATGCAAACATCAATTTTTTTAATAGATTTTTACAGCAATTGATTTATTTTAGAACCACCAAGTAACAATCCAAATTCATCCAAACGTTAACATTACTTAATTATTCATCTTGTTGCGAGAAAACTCGAGCGTAAGCTCTCGAGCCGTGTTGTCGTGCGTACAGCCGTTGTAAGTCTTCAGCATATCGTAGTGATTGACGATCGGGTGTTTCTTTCGAGCGAAGGGGATCCCCGCGGTGAGTTTGCGTAGATCTTCAGTGGAAATCCACGCAGAAACCGACGATGACAAATGCTCTCCTTCTTTCCGTTGAAGCCACGCTTCATAAGCCGCCACGAAGATCTCCGGGGAGAGTCTTTGCATTGCGGTGGATTTCAGCGTTTCAAAGTTCTTCTTCCGAACGAAATCCGCTAGCAAATCGATGAATTCGGGTCGTGCCAAGAGCGGATTGTTGGATTTCAAAATCCGCAGATGCGGAGACTTCAGTTGCCGCTTCAAGAAATCAATTTCTCCGTTCATTGGAACCCAAACGCGGTCGGAGGGAAGGAGTTGTCGACGCCCATTGGCGCGGCGAATCTTGCTCCACTCCTAAATAAGAAATGCCTTGAGATGATATTTGAGCGCAAAGGATCGCGCCAAACTCGGGCATAGCTGATGGTGCTATGGCAATTTTGCAGTCCATAAATGATACTAAACCCTTAATTAGCTCACCTTAAAGTCTACATCTGTAACGTAAACGCTCTTGCACTTGTTGTGGCAGCTGAAATCCACAAAACAAACTCAACAACGCACAACGTGACTCTCACAAACCTTATTTCTCTATCCACCCAACAGATGGTCGTGAATCGATTCCCGAGCTTCTCGAGCAATTTATTGGGAACCCCTTTATAATGAATGTCCGGCGATTCGTAGGCGTCTCCAAGCAAATGGTGGATTTCGGTAAAATCGCTCATCTCGGAAAGACGAATGCTGTTTACAGAGACGTCTTTTCGATTCTTGGCCGAAAAAAGTGATTCTGAATAGCCATCCAATTCATATTCTTCCATCTTATTGTCCCGAAGCTTAGAGTAGCGATACTTGACGGCGATTTCGCCCCAGCGACCTCCGATACAGTTTATAAAGCTCGATTTTCCGCTCAGCCGCTCGAAGTGCGCAAACTGGAGGACGTCGTAGATGATATCAGGAGAGAGGAAGGCGAATTTGGTCATTTTGGATCTGAAATGAGAGGAAGGTCAACTGCGATCAGCGAACAACAATGAACGCGAAAATGGCGAACAGCGGACGCTGAAACATTTTGTTCACACTTCTAATTTTGGTCTTGACGCGAATGAGTGAATGAGAGAGGCGTTTTGACTCTAAACGACTTTAGAGGCCAAATTTACACACGTCCTCCAATTTTCCCTAAAACTCCAGTTTGGTCTACATCTGTGTGAAATCAGAGGAAGCTAAATGAAGAGAGGAGCAACGGACGTCGCCCTCTGTTCGATTTCTTTGATTTCCACGCGATGGACGCTGAATTGCTGCCTGTTCTGGACAATTTGGATACGTCGTAGGCGGCAGACGACTATCGTACTCGCTTTCCATTTCGGCGACTAAGACACCGCGCACAACAGACAAACGTTCTGCCAAAGAGCCACCGTGCGCACAATTTTGAAACGTTGCAATGAGGTTTGATGTCAAGAGTCTCATTTTGCGAGGGAGCCGTTGTTTGTTGGTTGAGTAAAGGATCAAAGTGGAATGAAAAGGAAATTAAAGGGACACGAACATCGCTCCAAAAAAGTCTTAGATATTAGAAAAGTCCTAGAAAACTAGTGAATTTCTAGGTAATGTAGGATCCCCGTTAACTCTTGCTATCTCAAGACTGAGTTGTCCTATAAAAATTCTGTAAGCGCCATCTTGGTGGAAGGGTCGATTTAGTGGAGGTACACAAATTTTAGAAAAATCTAAGATTCTAAATTCAGGAAAGTTTACAATCACAATTAACTAA
>MQUG01003625.1:0-21434 GCA_007213375.1 Steinernema feltiae | reverse complement strand
GTCGATCAGACCTGAGAAACGCGTTCAATTTGAAGTCAGTTGTGTTGATTTCATTCTTTTACAAATTTTTGGGGTTTCAGAGTGCGCAACGTGAAAGCCTGTAGCTGGCCGCTATGGCCTAATTTTTGTTTTGATTTAAAAAAGCCCCTGGCTGGGGTATACGGTACGTTCTGATTACAGTTCACCTTCTGAACGCGAGGTTTTTAGGCAACAACGATTGGAAACCAACCAATTGCTCTAATTTCAACCAAGAAAGAGAAAAAGCAATCATATTCACTTCACGATTGTTCCACCCAACGTCCACGTTGCTTCATCAGCCAAGTTAAAGTCAGTTTACACTTTTGCTTATCAATATTTTCACAATGGATTTGTTTTCAGCTTCGTACGTAGCTGGCGAAAAACAACGAAATGGAAACACACGGCCTGGGTATAAGGTAGTTAGTTAGTTCAAGGGTAAATGAATTTAAAAAGATTTTAGCAACAACACTTGATGAACCAAATAATCAAACAACAACGATTCACCGCTAGCCGCTATGGGCCTACATTTTGTTTTCAATTGAAAAAGCCCCTGGCTGGGTATACGGTAGGTTCTTATTACAATCGCCTTCTGAAGACACATTTTTACGGCAACAACGATTGGAAACCAACCTATTCTTATGGATTCTCCACAATCGGTGAAATGAGAATGATTCCTGTCCCCGATAGATCTGCCGCAACACTGCGAGCTGTCATTGAACAGCACATCGAACCGGGAACAACAATTTACAGCGACGGCTGGGCAGCGTACAGAGGGCTGAGCAATATGTTCGATGCGTCCGCTCCATGGAACATTCTAGGTGCGTACGTTTGTCTATTTCAATTTGTAGCACAATCGAAAGAGTTCAGTTCTTAGGTTCTTGGGACCGATTAGGACGATTTCTGTGGGTTTATCTGCGTTCTAATGATCTGTTAATGTACCCTTTCCTAATTTCGGCTCACCCTAACAATTGAAGCTTTTCGAAACTATTCCTAATAAGTCAGTAGACCATGACATTTTCCATTTGTGCAGTTTTACCAGGTTATCATAACTGCTTATACTAAGCGTTCCAAACCAGAAAACTAGGCTATAAGTCTAGCCAGTGCTTTAGCTTCCGCGAAAATAAAAAGACAATTTTTAAGCCTAGCACTACAACTGAGCGAAAGAGGAATGTCAAGAAACAGTTCGCGCTATTGGATTGCTCGCAATCTTTTAAAAAATTAATGACAATCATTAAAAAAGTTTATTTTAGAAAATTTTAGAATTTAAAAATTTTACTTAATTAAAATGAAAATTTTTAACATTGATTAAAATTAATTAATTATTGAAATAAAAAAATGGATTAAAATTTAATTTGAAAAAATGAAAATTTAGAAAACCATTAAAAAACATAAATTTTACTTTAGCCAACTAGAGAAGTGCGCTATGATGACACAGAGTCAATTGTGGCATCGCAATGGAATATGCGCCATGGTAAACGATTAAGTGAAGCAGGTTAATTGCGCTAACTTCACCCAAGAATGGGCAAAAAGCAGTGCTATTTCATTTTACGATTGTTCCACCCCCAACGTCAACGTTGCTTCATCAACCAAATTTAAAGTCAGTTTACACTTTTGCATATCAATATTTTCACAATGGATTTGTTTTCAGCTTCTTACGTAGCTGGTGGAAACAAGCAAATGGAAACACACGGCTGGGGTATAAGGTAATTATAGTTCAACGTTAAATGAAGTTAAAACGATTTTCAGCAACAACACTTGATGAATCCTCGATTCTTGACCTACTATGCGCTCCGATCGCATCAAGCAGCTGGAAGGTAATTAACGGTTTCAAATTGGAATTAAGTAAAAAAAAGATTTTTAGCAACGTCGATCGCTGAACTGGCGATTTCAATTCAAGAACAGGACTATTCATAGTCCGATTTTTGGCCGATTGCGGTCGCTAATGAATAAAGCAAATAATGTTATTCTTAGCGTCTTAAACCGGACAGTCGTTGTCAGCAAAACCGGTGGGACAAAAGCATCAATGCACTATGTGCCAGGCGCTCCCTTTTCCTTCTCACGGCTCCCGTTGTACTATTCTTTCCGTAAATAAATGCCTCCATACCAGACTTTGGAATCTTGGCACCTATGCCAACACCTATTGACTCTGATTCGACGTCTAAATTCACACATTATGAGACAGTTTCATTCCAGACAATGCTGAATTTTGTACTTTAAATATGATTTAATGTACCTGAAGCTCAACTCAACTCAACTCAAGATTGTCCATTATCATCCGCACGCAACTAATCGTCGCTTGAATGTCTCGACCTACTGTGGACAGAGAATGTTTTTTTTTCTATTTCTAAAACTAGTTAAGTCCTTTTCAAGAATATCGCTTGGAGAGTCGCTAATTTAACGTGCTTTTGGCAATCGTCAAGCAGCGATAAATTCCTTCTAAGCTGTAAAACAAGCAATTAAAATCGATTAGCACTAGCTCTTCCGTTCTTCTTATCAGTTTCACGTTTATGCCCTTTGATCAGCAAGGCAATTCAATCTATCTCTTGGACACTAGGCGTCATGAGCGGTTTGTAATCCTCCCAATTGCTTATAGGTTTCAAGGTTTGCTTAGGTTTAAGCTACCTGCTTTTGACTCTATGTTGCCTTCCACTCGCTTCAGCGAAGACCATCGCACCTCAACTGCCTTTTATGATTTTTGCCGGTGACCAAGTTACCGAAATAACGATTAGCGAGCCGACGTGTGTGTTCGTCGACGGCTCCGAGTTCTTCAACGCTACTGGCGTGATCTTCTCGTCGGGGAATGAGCTCATTGAGCTGAGCAACATTCTTCAACCCTCTCAAATCGGTTGGGATTCATTTGGCGCGCATTGCTTCTCCGACTCGGCAACTCAAATCAACGTTGATTACGGTAGCACGTTCAATAACGTTTCGTTTTCGTCACCAAAGTGGCGAAATGCGGTTTTCTTTTTCATGTCAAAGCGCAGAGTCGAAGGTATTTCCATTTGAAAGTGTCTGATTTTTGGGCTTTGAGGTGCGTGCAACGGCGTTGGACCGTTCGGAGGCAACGTCTACCCGTATGCGTTTCCGGGCGAAGCACTGAGCCTCCATGCCGATTGTCCGGCGGTCGTCCTCACTCCGTCTGGTATGAGATTTGATACGGAAATGGATTGGGTCAGCAATTGTCCATCGGTTGCTGTCGCCAATAATTTTTCGGTATGTCGTTTCTGACTAAATGTTCAAAAATGGCATAAAATCTGCATCCAGCGAAATGTCGCGACTGAAAAATCGTTTTTAGTGCCATTTTTGTATTGAATTGACACTCAAATCAAAATTTAAGTGAAGAATGTTAAACCTACATATTCAGCCTTTCAATTTGCCGAAGGGAGTCCTGGTTACAGTAAGCACCGTCCAATCCGGAACGAACCCAACTGTAAATCTCGCTCTTCTATCCTTTACGTGAGTCTTGTTTACAGTATCCCTTCAAAGCATTCCCCTTCAGTAACGAAACAGCCGCTGCGATCAACGGAAACTACTTTATGCGCAACGCGATCATGATCAGCTCGAATCTGAGCGTCTGGACGAATCGGAGCGTTCCGGTCAACGCCATTTCAGTCGGCTATCAAGATTCAAAAGGAACAATTTGCGATCTTAGTAGGCCAATTTCTGGCTCCCAGGGTTTGATCGTCACCGATCCGTTCGGTCCTGAGCAGCTGGGATATGAAGCGGATGTGCCATATGGCTTTGGGCAGCCTCTGTTGGTCTTAAAAGTGGAACTTCCTTCCCCAAATTGTGGCCATGTCAACGTCACTTTGAGCGGAACAAACGAGTGAGTTGAAGCTCAGGTTGCTGACACGTTTAGCCTTCGATTACAGTACAATCTTGACAAATCTTGTCGGGAGCCTTAATTTCACCGATTCTCAACTGCTCTACTTCACACTTCTAATCATCCGAAATCCTTCGCAGGAATGTCAGTTTGCTGACATCAGAATTCGCTATTCGTTTTACGATTTGAGTCCACCAGCACTATCAACAACTACGGTAGCTGAGGCCGCGACAACGACGACTTTGTTGTCCACAAAAGCAAACGATCGAAACGCAACGACCGCTGCTGAAGGCAATCATTTAAAACTGTTCTATGCTTCTTAGGTTCATTGTTTTTAGTTCAAACCACAAAACTGCTGTTTAGAACAACTACCCCTAAAGCTGGTAATTCCCATATTTAAATTATTTTCACATTTTATTTAGGCTTCTCCACGCAGCAACGCGCTTCACAGTGGATCGTTCCACTATTCGTCATATTCTGGCTTGTTTATTAATTGTGCACATTCCCTATTTAGTCTACAACTGGTTAAAAAATTCCGTTATATTAGAGGGGTTCGACTCCTGTCGGCTACTTTGTTTGACTTTGTTTGCTTCGAACTTTGATAAAATAAGGCGTCATTGTGTGAACCGTCGATTCAGAGTTTTGATGCCTGGCAACAATTTCGAAGGAAAAATACAAACTTTTAGACGTTTTTCATTAACAGATCCGGCTAAAAGAGAACTTTCAGGACTGATAGTGGCTTTGTGATCGCTTATCCGGAATAGTAATCCGTTTGACGTTGTGACTGATTTGATGTTAGTTTGTGAATCGTTTTTCGTGCTTGAAAAATGAATTTCTTTGTTCTTGATAGATAAACTGAACATCAACATCAAAAATGAATCGTTCTATTTGTTCAACTGTTTCCATTCTCTCAAGCATGGATTGCCTGTTCAGCACCTGGTGCTGTGCCCACAGATCGCGCAATGACACAATCGACTCCCAAGGATATAAAAACCCCTCAGAACACCCGTTTTCCCATCATTCAACCGATTTCGTCCATCATGAAGTTCCTCGCTTTCGTCCTCGTCATCCTCTGCGCTTTCGTCGCTCTCTCTAGCGCCGCTCAGTGCGCTGACAAGAGTAGGCTACTGTAGCTACAGTATCCCTATAATTGATCAATTTTAGGCAAGCACTGTCCTCATTTGAAGACGTTCTGCAACGACTTCAAATACGAAGAGATGCTCGCCGTCCAGTGCGCTCAAACCTGCGGCAAGTGCTAAGCGGTGCATTCGCGCCCAGCCCCACTTGAAACCTTTTAAACTTTTGGTGGTGAACTTATTGTCGTCGTCATCGTTGTCCAGTCATCAGTTGTCATCGTCGTCATTTTTTGAATAAACAGAGCATTGCATATGGTCATTAATTCCACGAGGCGTTTTTGGTATTGATTTCACTGCTTCCGATGTACGCTAGCGCCAATCGGTCAAAAATGTTGAGCACATAAAATGCAGCTCTGGTGCGGTCTGGTGCGGAAGCGGATGAATCAACCATGGTGCAATGTAGAAACTGGAGGAAACCTGAAAAGGATGCGCAGGGATCAGAGAAAGAGAAGCAAAGAATGCTGTTACTTCATATCGACGAAGACGACGAATACGATTGCTCAAAGATTCTGGAGATTCTTCCCGATTACTTTAACCAAATCGATGTCAATTGCAAGCACAGTGAAGCCCTCGATAAGATCATCCACAAATCGAACGAAGAAAAACGATTGCACTTTCTGGATTGTCCTCAATTCTACGACGATCGAACGGTGAAGTACGTTTTGCAATTTGTTATGAGCAATCAAATGCTGTACGAGTGTTCATGGGAGCATTTCATGGCGAAGAGTTGCGCAATCATTGCAGTTTTTGAACTGTGGATTGATCAACCAGAAGTGTTTGCTTCGGACTGTGCGTTCAAAATAGAGGAGACTGACGCGCTAACTCACCTGAGCAGATTTTCCTTTGGGCGCATTTCAGAATGCAACTGTTCACGTCTTGAACGCTGCAACCACTTCAAACCTTCACGCATTGATTGTGTTCATTTTAAGTACAATCATGACTGAACGTGACTAGTGTTAGCGAAGCTATGGACTACGATCCAGTTTCCTTTTTCATTGAGTTTTGCTGTTGAGAAGTTGTTTTATTGAGGATAAATTTGTTTTCTGTCAATGGATGCGTCATTTTTCAATAAACAAAGCAAGCAAACCTTGAATTCTGTTTGTGAAGGTGAAATTCAACGTTTATAACTCCATCTGACATCTGATTTTGTGGATTTAAGAATAATCCATGCACAAATCACGTTTACGCGGCGTCTAAACTTCAGCGTCTGCTAATCGAGCATTTTGAATGGCTACAACGTGTTCCTGAGTTCTATTAATTTCACCTCTTTGGTTGCGTTTATTCAAGCATTTTCACAACCCAAAATAAGCAAATGACAGCGGTTAGCCAAGCCGTAAGTCGAAGTTCGCCAGCCGCCCCTAAATTAAAGCAAATTTCTTTAATAACCAAACAATTATGGTCCTTTATTACCTCTCTGTGGAGTCGTTGTAGTCAATACACTAAAAGAGGTACTGTAGCTGACTGAATCTATAAACATTCCATTTAAAACAAAAAGCAGAGCCTTGTTTACGAGTGCTTGTGGTTGATGAAAGTGATCCAGGTGAGGTTGTCGTGGGTACAACACCAACAGTTGTACCATGCTGCCTAACTACCGTAGTCATCGTCGATGAGTTTGTCGCTGCCAAGTCATAAAACGCATAACTGACTCGAATGTCGGCAAAACGGCATTTTTCAGTCGATTTACGAATTATTTGGGCTTGAAATACTGAAGTCGTGAAGTTTAGGCTTCCGTGGAAGTTTGAGATGACGCTCCTTAACGAAAATAGCTTACTGTAGGTTAAACTAGCTTACTGTAGATTCACTTACGCATTTTTCAAAGCAACATCACCAAACGAAATCGTTATTACACCACATTCCAGCGACGTTTCCGCCTTCAGAGCCACCAAAGGTCGCTTGTAGTCAAAGGGCGCACCCGCTTCATACCAAATCTGCTCGGGCCGAATGGATCGGTGAGCACGAGACCCCGCGCACCTTCTTTTATTCGACTGAACTGGCAAACCGCGCCTTTCATGTAATCCACTGGATAGGTGACGACCGGAACGCTTTTGATTCGCCGACGCTCAGATTCGAGCTGATCATGATGACGTTGCGAAGGATAATGTCGCTGTTGATGGCCGCGGCTGTTTCGCTTCTGAAAATGTTCATGCAAATGCTCAAACAGATACTGTAGGTTGTACTTACGTGAAAGAGAAGAGAGCGAGATTGTCAGTTGGATTCGAACCGGATTGGATTGAGCTCACTGGTGACCTGTACTTCCATTGGTAGAGCGAACGGCTGAAATTGTAAGATGAACAATATTTTCAGGTTCATTTTCAGGTTATTGTGAAACCAAACAGCTTGTTCAGTTAGAAAAAATTAAAGAAAATTGTGTTTGGCGTCCAATTAGACCTTCGCAAATGCTGCAGATGAACGCAAACTTGAGACCCGTACTTCTAACCTTACCGTATGTCGTTACAGTATCACATCAATTTGAAACTAAGGCATAAATGATGCAAAAAACCATTTACCGTGTTCTCAAGCTACAGCAATCCTAAATGTCGACAATATTTTGGTGGAGCCAAAATCCATTTAAAACAACAGTAACTCGAAAAACAATATATGTCGATCATCAAGCTCATTCAAAGCGTGTTTCATGTGTTTTGCGTCACTGACTACCACTCAAATAGCTAAGATAAAGGTCAAATTTTGGTGAAACGGTCAGTGGAAAGATCAGTTGACAATAAAAAATCGGCTATCTTGCCCTAAAGACTCGAAAACGCGCTCGAATTCTAGGTTAATTACCGTGTATGCGTCGTCAATGGCGATAATTGGGCAGTTGCTCAACGATTCCAGTCCTGTGGGCATGCCAGAGGGATTGAGGACAACCGCCGGACAGTCTGCGTGTAGATCGAGTGACTCAGTTAGAAATGGAAGCGAGTACACGTTTCCGCCGTACAATCCATGGTCACTGCAATCCCTGAAATTCTGGAATCAGAAATTGCTCCAAACACTGATCTTACCCTCGACTTTGCTCTTGGACATGAAAAGAAGATTGCGCTTCTCCACAGAGGTGAAGAGAGCGGCACTCTATCGAACTGACTACCGTATTCAACGACAATTTGAGTGGTGGAGTCGTGGAAACAGTGTGCACCAAACGTGTCAATTTGCTGTCGAGTTGAAGGCTGTAACGGCATCGACGAACACACACGTCGGCTCGTCGATCGATATTTGCGTGACCTGGTCGCCAACAAAATCATGAAAGGAAGTTGAGGTGCAATCGGATTTGACGCGGCGAGTTGAAGCCATAACGGGAGAAAGGCTAAGCGAATGGAGTCTAAAATGCATTAGAACAAAATTCAAAAACCCGAAACAGACCTCTCATGGCGGCGATTGCAAGCGGAATTCAGTAGCCATGCGCTCTCACATCAACTACTGATAAGCGTTTTTGTTTGTACGACCTGAAATGAATGCTTGCCTGTTCAAATCAATGCTTATTGAAACGTGAGCGGTCCAGTCATATGACTTCATACGACAATTGAAGCTGCTACATTCCGCTAATTTCCTAACAGGAACATCCTCTCGAGCGCATAGATTGATTGGCCCGTTGATCGTTGACGTATTTGTTGCTACAAACAACAGCTTATCGTTTGAGTTGAGTGGATTGGCATGGATGCACTGAGGGTTTGCCGAGCTGCAAATCTATCCAGACCAGAGAAGAATTGCGCAGTCACAAAAGAATTCAAGATTAGAGAGTCTAGAAATCAAACAGAATAGACGCCAGACTGTCTAGACAACCGACAGTCTAAAATTCAAAAATCTAAGTTATCAATTGTTCCAACTTCTTTAGAGAGGCTTTTGTTTCAACATCAAAATCGCGATTTTTCAATTAAATACTTTTGTATGCCAAAAAACAATGACCTAGTTGAATACAAACGGGTGGGCGAGGGCGGCAATGACTCCGATGACGGTTGGCCAAACATTCAGCATTTCTGTTTGCATTACGGCGAATTCGCGACCTTCGCGTCTCAGACGCACATACATGCAACGAGGCCACTTGTGCTAGTTTCTACATTTAATCGATCGGAACTGATCGGCAGAGCGTTTTGATATTTTTTAGTTTGCAATTGCTATGTGCTCTCTCAAACGAATACTATGAGCTAATGAATAGCATAAGAGCAGCTGATCAGCGTCTCTTTCCATTCTTATGTGGTGTGACTGCTAAATTTCACCCGTTCGGTTGCTCGTTTTTGTTAGCGTTTACATGTGCCTCCTTTTGTGAATTTGGCAAAAGTTACTTTGCAATCGGTTAATGTGATTAATGAAATCAAGTTTTGTCCCAAACTAGCGCTCATTCAAGCTTCAACTGACCCAGATTTGGTATATATTTGTTTTTAAAACGTCCTTTACGCGATTGACCGTTATTTGCTATAAACAACGCCTTTGACTTCATATAGACCACTGGTATTCACCTGTTCGCTTCTGTTCGCTTCAAATTAATATCAGCTTTGTGTTTTCAGATGGACCACGTTCCTTACGAATTTGTCGATCGCGTCTTCACAAAACTCGCCATTTCTGATGTTAAAAATGTCCATCTTGAGTCGCCCATTTGGAAGGAAGTTACACGAGTCTACACGCTGAAGCTGCACACAATCAACGTCCATATTAGCTGGTTCTACGAAGACGGCGATGATGACAAATGCAAAATTAGATATCGAATTGCCGATTCAAGTGATGGGAAAACGCTCACACTTGATGAAGCGCTAAAGTTGGATTCTCGATTCTACAGGCTTGACGATCTGTCGATTTACGGCGCAAATGACGACGACGGCATGACCACTATTGCTATTGAAGAAGTTCCGCGGCTCCTAAACTTTGCTTCGCATTTTGGACCAAACTGCTTGAACTTTCCGTTTCGGGCCGACGGACCACCAGTCTTCCTCAAGATGCTCATTGAGAGCGAGCTACGCCCGAGCTCCCTCTCAGTCGCTCATTTTCTGGGCGAAAACGATTTCATACGGAAACACCTGAGAAGCGAGCATTTGCAGCAGTTCATCATTCAAGGACGCTCCACTTGGTCCTCGTCGTTCTATCGCGATGTCGAAGCCTTTGTTTGTCAACCCAATTTTGAAGATCTCCAATATGCTGCTGGTGAATGTTTTGACGATGCAGCGCTGAAGCGAATCCTCGCGTATTGGAGAACGACGGCAAAACCAACAAAGAGATGGTCGTTCAATGTACGAACAAGTCACGACATGAGCGACCAATTTGCTCTATTGATGCCCGCCAGTGGGAAGAAGTCTTCTTTCTACAATTCTTTCAAGGAGAGAATTGGAGACTTTGAGTTGACGGCCAATTGTAAGCCTAATTCAGTGTTCGTACATCTTAAACAACTTTGATTGGCTCTGCTCTCGATTCTCGATGTTAATAAATGATGTTTTACGCAAAAGTCATTGATTTTCATGAGAATGAATTTTTGTTTCAACACGATTCATCGCATAATCGCGCCTGTTCGCAAAAGCAATAATTTAGTTTTTCCATCTTTACGCGTTTTTGTCTGGCATGTTGTGTGACTGCTAAAGTTCTACAGTTCGGACGCCTGTTTACTGAACAGGATCATGGTGTTTCAGCATGCAATTACAATTGTTCTTATTCAAAACTTTGACATTAAATCCACAATTTGGAAAGAAATTGCAGTTGAACTGTTTGTACGTAAGTTGTCAAATTCGTATTACAGGTTTTAGCGCATCTATCGATTTTACGTTTTTTAGCTGGTTCCAACGCACCGTCCGCTCAGGTATTTTTTGGCGAATAAGAGCAGCGGTCGGTGTAAATCGTCAGCAACGTTGTTCAGCACTTCCTTATTAGGTCGGCGATCGCGTCTTCATGAGGGGTGATATTTCCATTAACAAACTGGTTTGGTGATGTATTCCTTGAATCTATCGCTCGCTTAAGCTTTCATCACAAATGTTCCTTCAATTGATTTCTTGTTTTCGCAATTTTTTAAAATTTTTGGCATGTTGGCAGTCAACTGATCGTATTCACACGCGTTCAACGTTCAATTCTGACAATACATTGACTTTGCATTGATTTGTGTTTTTAGATGGACGACGTTCCTCGCGATTTCATCGATCGCGTCTTTACAAAATTTGACTACTGTGCTATTCACAATTTTGACGTTGAATCTCCCAACTGGAAGGAAGTTGCAGACGTCTACAAGCAAGAACTGCACACAATATTCGTCGACATCAGCTGGTCCAATGACTACGGTAGCGGAATCAGATATGAAATTGACGATTTCGAACGGAGCACCAAGTACACGCTCGATGAAGCGCTAAAGTTGGATTCGCGGTTCTACAGAGCTGGCGATCTTACTATCAGCTGCAGAGACGATGACAGAATGCTGGATATTGATATTGAACAAGTTCCACGAGTTCTCGACTACGCTTCGCATTTTATGGCAGATTTGACGTTACGGTCCAAAGTACCGTCAGTCCTTCTCGAAACGTTGATTGAGAGCGACTTACGCCTGAGCTCTCTCTCAGTTGCTCATTTTGTCGGCGAAGACGAGATCATAAGAAAGTATTTGAGAAGCGCGGATTTGAGGCGGTTTTCAGTGCTGGGAACTGCAAACTGGTCTTCTTCGTTCTATCGCGCTGTGGAAACCTTTGTTTGCCAACCCAATTTTGAACATCTTCAACTTGCGGAAGACGGTCTCGGCGAAGCAGCCTTCAAGCGGATTCTTACGTATTGGCGAACGACGAAACCAACAAAGGAATGGACAATCAAGGTGCGTGCGTGCTACGATATGAGCGACGAATTTGCACTAATGATGGATTCGTGTGAAGAGAGCAGATTCAAAGAGAGAATTGGAGATTTTGAGTTGAATGTCTATTGTCAATCAAAGTCATGTACGGTGAAACTTAAAAAGCTGTGATTGGTTTCGTTTTCTAGTTGATAAAGCAATTTTAAAATTGTAAAACACTCACCTGAAGCTCGCAGCGTTACAGCATTGCTCACTGAGAGCAGATTTCGGATTTTGTACAGCTAATAGATTAAACAAAAGCCTCCCTATGAGTTTATCGATCGGGCACAGTAGTCGGAGACGCCGAAAACGCTATTTTCAGATGACTTTTCTTACATCTGTTACATCTAGACCTAATTGGAATGCTGTACAATTCACTGATTTATATTTTATTCCGCCCAGTTGGTTACTCTACTGACTGTCACAGAAATCGCCGGCACAGCGTTTGGCGACCGTAACTGGAGCACAGTAGTCGGAGACACAGCGCTTGGCTATGGTATCCTTCAGGGGAGCACAGTAGTCGGAAACGCAGCGCTTGGCTACAGTATCCTTCAGGGGAGCACAGTAGTCCGAGACGCAGCGCTTGGCTACAGTATCAACAATCGCCTTCTCCTCGTCCTTCTCCTCAGCACTCGCATCCACACTTGGTTCTTCGGTTGATGTCTGTTCAGATTGCTTTTTCCACCATTCTTTCAGCTCTAGTGCATTATCAGCCTCCATTTGCGCTACCAACTCTTCCTCATGAGGAGGTAAGCAGTAGTCTGAGATGCATCGCTTGGCTACAGTATCTTTGACAGGAGCACAGTAGTCGGAGACACAGCGTTTCTGCGGCGCAGCAGAGGCAAACGCGAGGAGAGCGAGAAGAGCGAAGGTTGGGACGGCGGCGAACATCTGGGTAATCTACTAGTAATCTAAAGGTTAGTAATCAACATAGAGGTAGATAAATTAGGAAATTTTTAATTAGAAAAAGCGCCAAATTTAGATTCTGGCTCCAGACAGTGAATCACAATTCTAAATGGAGAATCCTATTTTGGTGCTTTTGCAGCGCATAAAGGAGAGACGACGTGTATGAATCGGCATCAGGCTTCAGTTGTCTTCCTCACTCGCTCATTCCGATTCATTTCAGATGTTCGCCGCCGTCCACGCCTTCGTTCTTCTTGCTCTCCTCGCGCTCGCTTCCGCTGCACCGCAGAAGCGCTGCGTCTCCGACTACTGTGCGCCGGCCAAGGATACTGTAGCCAAACGATGCATCGCAGACTACTGTTTATCTCCTCGTGAGCATGAGTTGAAAGCGCAAAGGGACGCTGAGGCTGCACTAGAGCTGAAGGAATGGTGGAAAAAGCAATCTGAACAGACATCAACCGAAGAACCAAATGTGGAAGCGAGTGCTGAGGAGAAGGACGACGAGACGGCGATTGTTGATACTGTAGCCAAGCGCTGCGTCTCCGACTACTGTGCTCCCGTTGAGGTCGCCAAACGCTGTGCCGGCGATTTCTGTGACCATCAGTAGAGTAACTAACTATCGCCAATGGGCGGAATAAAAAAAATTTGGAATTTTCTTTTATTGGTTAACCACCTGTCTAGAATCTCAGAGTCAGGCTCCTAGTAACAAAAACAGTTAGCGTTGGCACAGGACTGCGGCTAATGGTTTATACGTTAGTTAGAACCTTTTTCGAAGACCGTTGTTCCCCGACGGAATTTTTGCTCTTTTAAATAATCTCTCTGCTTTCTAGCTTTTAAACCCACGGTTCACGCACAGCAATCGCACCACAGAGTTCTTTGGGTTCGTCGATCAAATCGATGACGTCGTGCACGATGTCCGGGGAGAGATAGGCGAATAAATTGTCGTACTGCTGAAAGCGTTCCTTGCAGCCAGGACGATCGTAGTGGCGGTCCAAGAAGGTCCTCATTCGTTCCTCGTAGTCCTTTCAGTTGATCTGCTTCTTTGCCTGGAATTCCAAGAAAAACTCTTCAGCACTAGATGAACTGTGTGGCAGATTCCCGATTTTTATAGTATAAATAGAACGTTGAAAAATCGATGAAAAATAAAAGTTTTGCTCGTGTTGGATAGTTAAACTACCGGAAATCTAGATATTTACGATTCCAGCCCTGTTCAATCCTTATTCTCTAATCTTTGAGCACAACGAACCCACCAAGAGCAGACCATGAGTGGCCGGGTGTACGTTTTGTTGTGCTCAAGTAATCCCGTGAGAGAGACTTTACGAAAATCAACAAACCTGTTTTATCTCGTCGTGCTTGATCATCAGAAACATGAAAGAAGAGTCTTCTTCGAATGGACGATTAAGATCTCATAATTCTTCGTTGACTTTTCGGACGATAGCTTGGTTTCAGCAGGTTTCTCAATCTTCTCAGCTCTAAGTTGTACGCCAATATTCGCCACAAATTTCTGTTTCATTTTGAAGAGTGATCGTTATTGGCTCGGATTACTTAAAAACAAAAATTAAATACTCAAATCAAACCAAATTATCAAAAATCAAATCATACGCCGTCAAGCTCACTCAAGCTATATCGCCAAGGATTGTAAAAAGAAATAAATTACCTTATTGGCTAAATCTTCCTTATGCCAAGAGCCAAGAGCATGTCGAATAAATGCAGACGTTCTTCGATGATCTCCGGCAGCGGATTGATGGCGAACTGCGAACTTTCAACGGCAACTTCTACCGCTGCTGGACGAAGAAGATCGCCTTAGCAACAAGCGGCTCACAAGCAACGAAAATCGCATAGTTTCATAAGCAACGAAAATCGCATAGTTTCATAAGCAACGAAAATCGCACCAATGCACAAAAACGTAATAATTCGACGATTCACACGAGGAATTCATGGGAGAACATTTAACCAGAAATGGAAGATATGGCTGAATTAACACTAGCTTTCTGAAGGTGTGATCGCATCGCTTAATACATCGCATCGCAACGCTTCGTTTGGAGATCTTCATATTCTTATTACGTTCGGTCTGGTCCTCCAGCCGGGCGTTGCGTCGCTGTCAGAGTAAAACGACCATCTTAATAGTCGACGTGATTCGATGAATCCGGTGTAGATTGCATCGTGACAGGCGGGAGCTGATGGAATTTGAGCGAGAAGCGATGAGTTTTACTTGATTTCACATAATTGCAGCAAAAAATAAATGCAAAACTTTCCTAAAAATTGACGTTTGCATTCTTCTCTGATGTTCTCTATACTTTCAAAATCTAACAAAATCCAGAATTCCTTGTTTTGTTGTCGGCCTTTGAGACTAAATTAGACGCGTAGGAAGTTTTATGGTTACCCGAGCTCTTGCTCGTTTCTTGGCTCTTGCCAATTTGAAAAAAACTACAGATAATGTTCCAATCGTCTCAAAAAATCCCAAACTTTTGCTAAAGTGAAATTGGCTTTAAGAATGACGAGAATTTCTGTAGGCAATTTGTAATTTATTCCCGAATCACTCAAAATCATTGAAAATCATCGCTCCGGCCGTTCACAGTAGTGCGTCCAATGGCAACGTTCGCAACCTACTGTGCGATTTCCGCCATCACAACGTCTGCATCCTTTGCAATATTTGCAATCTTCCTTAATCCAGGTTTCGTCGTCAAGCTCTTCAAGCTTGCAGCAGTACTCGCCGCAGTCATCGTAGTGGTAAGTCAAGTTGTAGTCATTGTAAACTTTCTCAGCTGACCAATACTCAGTTCCAAATTCCTCGTCTGCGTCGCTTTCTTCCGCTTCCTTGTCGTCAGATTCACCGTCGTCTTCCAGTTTTCGTTTTCTTGGCGAATACTCGATCAGATCAACTTCTTTCACATTTGAGAGTTTGTCATCATCCCAATAATGAAAGTAGGAAAGTTGTCTGTCAACGGGCCCGAGCCTAATTTTGACGTCAACTCTGGCCAGTTCGTAGCAGACACCGTGACATTCGCAAACTAGATCGTTATGGCTTACGTCAAACCGCCGGTCACGAGGAGAAAATCGGTCTTCTTTCAAGAAAAACTTATTCCATTTCTGTGACGCTGATCGGTCGAAGAACGCCGAAACTTGCTTTTCGTTACAGTCGGGCACCATAGGGTTGTTCTTGAACGCTTTGTAGACCTGCATGAAGAACTCCAGAGAGAGCGGACCGCACATCCAGTCTAAGCGCTCAAATCTTTGCGAGAGACAGAATTTGAGAAGCTCATCTTCCAGCTCGAGATCTCCTCTGATCCTCACAGTGGTGCCCAGACACTTCGGTAACAGACACTTCGGTAACTGACACTTCGGTAACAGATACATCGGTAACTGACACTTCGGTAACAGACACTTCGGTAACAGACATTTCGGTAACAGACACTTCGGTAACAGACATTTCGGTAACAGGATTCTACGGAGACAAATCCCTCCGTTGACTCACTACCGGATTCTGAGTTTGGACACTTCGGTAACAGACATTTCGGTAACAGACATTTCGGTAACAGACATTTCGGTAACAGACATTTCGGTAACAGACATTTCGGTAACAGACACTTCGGTAACAGGATTCTACGGAGGCAAAATCCAAAGACAGAAAGACAAAAACACTTCTTAAGCGAAAGTCTTTAGCGCAACAACATTCTCGCGGTGAACGCGCAGTGAAAACTGGAGACTGTTATGCTTAAGTAAGTCTTATCTATTTGTCACAAACAGAACTATTTTATTTAGCAACACAAACACTTAAAAATCAACAATTAACAAAAACATTAAGAACAAAAAAAACTCAGAATTTTTTGCACAGATACCCTATGTAGACAATGATGGGGAGAAGAAGTCCGAAGCCGATGAGCGCGAAGTATGTCTTGAAGTAGCGGATGAAGAAGGTTGTTTCGTTGAGAAAATCCCAATCCTTCGGTTCGATGGTCTCCAGCTCGATCATGAGCCCCTTCGTCCTTCCGAATGACGAAAAACGCGACCGCAGGTATTTCATTATATTTTTTATTCTAATATTTCTGTGTTTTTCAGATATGTTGAAAATGACGATCATATCTACGACCTTGTCAACCTCTACCGTAATCAGAACTCCGCAGCTCAAGACATCGGATACCACCTGCGCGCTCTGAGCCACCGACTGGGATCAATATGATAAATTTTTGTGTTGAGATATTGTTAATTTTTGTGAAATGTTAAATTGTTGTTGAATTTGAACTCCGACTTGAAGTTTAGCCTTTAAGTTTAACACAATAGCGTTTACGGCGAGAATGTCGTTGCGCTAAAGACTTTCGCTTAAGAAGTGTTTTTGTCTTTCTGTCTTTGGATTTTGCCTCCGTAGAATCCTGTTACCGAAGTGTCTGTTACCGAAATGTCTGTTACCGAAATGTCTGTTACCGAAATGTCTGTTACCGAAGTGTCAGTTACCGAAGTGTCTGTTACCGAAGTGTCCAAACTCAGAATCCGGTAGTGAGTCAACGGAGGGATTTGTCTCCGTAGAATCCTGTTACCGAAGTGTCTGTTACCGAAGTGTCTGTTACCGAAGTGTCTGTTACCGAAGTGTCTGTTACCGAAGTGTCAGTTACCGATGTATCTGTTACCGAAGTGTCAGTTACCGAAGTGTCTGTTACCGAAGTGTCTTAGGACCCCTCACAGTCAGTCGTCTCAAATGAGTCGACTGGAGCTGTTTAACAAGGAACGCTCTCATCGGTTTCAGTTCTTCACGAGAGTAGGCATCCTTGGAGACGTGATATTCGATTGTAAGATCACTGAAATGGGGCTTCAGAATCGAGTACAAGTCTTCATCAAGAACAAATCTGCACAGATTCCAGATTTGGAGCTTTCCGTAGAGATACGGGGCTGCGATAAGGAAATCCTCCCATCGACTGTCGTAGATCTTCTGATCGTCTCCCCATCCCTCGATTGCCGTGTACTCTGTTTTGCTGTTCGTGTCATCGAGAGTGCTTTTCTGTTCTCTAGCTTCCTTACCCCAGGTCCCGTGCACCTCGGCCAGATTGCTGATCTCCTTGGGTTTATCGATTCGCTCGACAACGTCGTAGATGATGTCCGGGGAGAGGAACGCAAAGGAATTGTCGAATTGGGCGAACTGCCGCTGGCAATCGGGCGAGGCGTAGAGCTTGTGGAGTACGTTCGTCAGAAGATTCTGAGATTCTTCCCATTCGGCTTTGCCCTGCTGAAAATCGTTGATAAACGTTTGGAACTCCCAGGCTTCCCGTAGATCGGCGTTGGTCGCTAGGACGGCTGGGTCCATTGTGTGATTGTGGCTGCACGCTTGCTGATGAAATGGAAGGTAAGGCTTATATAGAGGTGCTTTGCATTGCTTTTTAACTTTTGCATTGCTTATTAGACTAGATTTTCACTTAAACTTGACCACAGCGGATGACACGAGTTTGGTAAATTGAACTTTCATCTTTAGAACGTTTCGCACCTCCAAATTACAAAATTTTTAAACTCTGCCGCTTTAAGCCTCCTTACGCTAATCTCCTATGGTCAGTTCTATCCGTGCAAGATTGCACTCTTCATTGCATACGCTATGGACCATGGTGACCAGCCTGTACGCACAATCCGTATACTCATCGGGGCACAGGTTTTGGTCTGGTTGTTAGGCGGACTCGGCCGCCATCACAATCTCAACCTACCGATATTTTTTTGTACGACCAGTTTCAGTGGTTTCTCGGTAATGTTCTCACGGAACAGGACAACTCGCCGCCGCCAACTCGCCGCCGCCGACTCGCCGCCAGGACAACTCATTTTACACATTTTACGGCTACCACAGGGCTGCCTAGTTAATTTTAAGTTAAGCGGAGCAAGCACAAAATTCACCAGGTCACAATTTGTTTTTACGAACTACCAACGGACTTGTTCTTGAGAGATAAAAATTTTGGTTGTCACTGCAACTTTGCCAAAGCCGTTGCGAAAGTCATGTCACGCTCAGAGCGATAACTACTTCATCTTTAGGATTGTAATGTAAATCTGGGATATCAAAAATTCGGCGGCGACTTATCCGGCGACGAGTTGTCCTGGTGGCAACTCGGCGGCGGCGAGGCGGTCGGCGGCGAGTTGGCGGCGGCGACTTGTCGCGTACCGATGTTCTCAAATGAGCCAAACAAATAACACACAGATTTTGTGCCAGTCGGAAGCCCGTAACGCCCAGACGTTGCTTCAATCAATAGTACCGTAGTAGAGTGTTGCGTTGTTGAATTATTTAAAGGTTGTCAAACGCTGGATTGGAAATTTTTGTGTCAAAAAAATCACTGTTTGCTACAACATGCTGGTAAATCGCCGCCAATTGATGTGAATGAAACAATTTGGAAAAATTCTCGATATTTATTGTGTAAAAGAGGATCACAAAGTAGCTGTACGTACAGTAGCTATTACCCATGCACTATAAGCGGAGCTGATAACAGCCGCACCTATTTGCCAATCAATAGAAACAAATTCTATTCATACCTAGGATTGCACCAGTGGGAACCTTCGCAGCGCGTACATCCCACTTCTTTTGCAGGAAGGCAAAATTCGCACCCTTGACAGTCTTCGCAAAGCTCTTCAGTCCAGTTTTCTTCGTCAAGTTCCGGAAATTTGTGCTCTTCAGTATACTCGCTTTCATGCCAGTAGATTTGCTTGTAACTCTCTTCTTCCTCGACATTTTCATCTTCTTCTTTGTAGTTACACATCTCATCGTGTTTGCACTTCTTGATCGGATCGTCACAGTATTCCACTGTAATTCTGACGTCAATTCGTGCCGTATCTTCATAATACTTAGTCGCTATACAAGAGATCCATCGGTTTTCAGCCACAACGCAGCGCTCCTTACGTGAAAAATTGCCCGAATTGAGATTAAGAAATTCTTTCAGATGCGATCGATCAAAAAATCCGTAGATTTCAAGCAATCGGCAATCTGGCCGAAAGCGCTTCTCTTTGAAGGCGTTGTAGATCTGCAGGAAAAATCCAGGCGAGAGTGGACCGCATTCCCAGTCCAAATACTGGAATTGAGATGAAAAGCAAAACTTCAGCAGTTGCTGCTCCTCTATTCCGCTGTCCCGTTTGCACGGACGAGCAACTTACGGAGGCGAGTTGATTCGAGCTCCTTGGTGACGAATGATCGTACATTGGTAAGTTCACTCCGAGTCAACGGTTTCTCGTTAATTTCAAACTCCAAGAAAACTTCTTCAAAGTGCGGCTGGAGCTTCGATATGAGCTCGTTGCCCCATGACAAGGAACACGGCGGACCGTCGCAAAACACCAGTGATCCATGGAGTTCAGAGGCTTTTTGAACGAGCCTCGCAAGATGTCGATCACTTTCTGGAAAGCACACACGGATATCTTCAAGATGCTTTGCTTGCTTTGCTTGTCTTGTAGCTTCTGCTCCCCATGATCCGTTCAAGTTGAGAACATCTTTTGGAATGCGTATGTATCCATCCATTTCCCAAATGACGTCGGCGATGATCTCTGGGGAGAGATGGGCGAACGACTCTTCAGCTCTTGCATTGAGATTCGCTTGTTGAAATCCAGAGGCGAAATGCAGTCTGTCGTCAATTCTTGTCAGGAGGTCCTCGTAGTTGCACCAAAGAGGCGTTTCCCCACGGCGGAATTTGTCAACAAAATCGTGAAACTCCAGGGCATCGTGTTGAGACCGTGCTTCATTAGCTTCAGTCGTCATGTTTGCAAAGGCTCGATTGATGTGAGAATCATCAACTTCTTCTTCTTCAAGCTCTCGGGTTTTTGAGGACAATTTGGCTGCGGTCATGTTGGCTGGTGGTTAAAAGAAAAGAATGCACCGTGCTTAAATGGGGACAATCGCATCGCCTTTTTCTATGCATTGCTATTGCCCTGGCACTGCCTTACTTTACAAGCAATGCGCTACGCTTATGGCCGTTACGGTATATTGGCGCAGGCTCAGTAATTACCATGTAGAATTGAGTAGAGCGTAGGTGCTATTCGCAGCAAAGGGAATATAACATGATCACAAGACTTTTAATCTGAATTTTAACTGAATTTCAATATCAACGGTCAGTGAAAACAAGTCATTTTCAGTAAGCGGCGACGGTGATATCATCAGATGAACAAGGATCCACGAGTGGCGAACAACTATGAGGAGTTCTGTCTAGAATTCCATGAACAGAAGCGGATCACCTAAAACTACTTCGACGATCGTCTTGGCTTCATAGAAAACTGCGGGCAAAGCGGCGACTCTTTTGTGCATCTCTCCCCGGACGACGTCATCGAGCAAATCGACGAACCTGTAAAACTCTCCCACATCATTGTTGTACATTAAACGTGAGGCGATAAGGCCAGAAAGAAGAGAGATTACTTTGAAGCAGCGCAATTCTTTCTGGTAATTCAAATTTTTCAAATGTACTTCAATGGTAATTCCAAAATTCCAATTACTCCCTCAGATATGTGGTTTTGTTAATGTTTGGCTAAAGCAAACCAAACTTTGTAAAACGCTGGTAACCTCACAATTTTGCGCTTTTATTATTTATTTGACACATTTACAGATGAATAGTAGACCACGAATTCCGCCTCAGAGGATTTTGCGCCAGGACAAACGTTGGCAGTAACTTACGTGGAGGACGAACGCAACCGATTACAAAATACGCAACCGCTACAGTCAGCGCAGTCTTCTTCCGTCCAGAATTCGCGGGTCATTACCGCAAGCTCACATTTCTGGTCGCAATGAGTCCACGAGTCTTGAATCTCTTGTCTGCGGTCTCTTGTCTGCGGTCTC
>MQUG01003623.1:0-13803 GCA_007213375.1 Steinernema feltiae | reverse complement strand
CTGGCAGCCTGGTGACGAGTAGAGTTTGCCCAGGACGCTCGTCAGTAGACCTCGAGACTCTTCCCAGCTAGCCTTGTTCGCTTGGAAAGCGTGAAGAAAATTCTGGAAATCCCACGCTTCCTGCAGATCAGAGTTGGAGAGGAGCGCGGCGGGGTCCATGATATCGTCGATTGATTGAGAAATGGACGCAAAAACCGATCTGATTGTTCATTTGCGGCAAGATTGGCAAGTTCAGTGTGAAATAAAAGTCGTTTCAGGACCGTTAATAAAGCGCCGATCTGTTCCGGTTGACAGGTACTGTGGTTAACTGTGAGTTGTATTTTATCAATTTTATCTACAGTAATTGTAGCCCTTTTTCGTCGTTTTGTAACCCATTCCGTCTAGCTCTGGAAAACCAGTCAGAACCACAGATTTTACTAATGACAAGAATGCAAGAATCTGCTACTTTAAAAACTTTTTGTCTGGTCGTAACGCGCATAGGTTTCACTCTTGGCTAACTGTACCGTAACAGCATAAGGCTGACTGTCTTATCTCTGGTTTTGTTTAGTTATTGGCTTATCAGGCTTCTAGACCTGCGTTTGACTTGCCGCTAGAACAGCCATTTACCAGATTGAGTGGGAGCCAACTTGACACGTTCCTAGGCCCACACATTTTAGCACATCTCTAAAGTTCAGTCTTATGGTCCTAAAACGAACAAACGTTTCACACTTCCGCTCACAAGCAGTCGCATTGTTTTGCGAAGCTAAAATTCTTGTTGGTCGTACGTTGAACGCCAACGAAAATGAACGTTTTTGCGCGCTTTGACGACTCCTTCACGTATCTCTCCCTGGACATTATCCACGACGTCATCCAGCAAGTTGACGATCCCAGCCAGTTTAAAAGACTGACTACGAGTCAGTGGACTTTGGGCCATCAGGCAAATGAGCGTAACACCTTCTTCAATCATCCCGAATACCGCTGGAGCTCAACCGAGATCACCAGTGCTAGAACGCGTGGTGATGGAATTTGGTTTGAGAATCGGTGAACCATCTGCTAAAGAATGCTCCAAAGCTCTACGGCAAACTGCATCTTGAGGACCTTTGCGTGTTTTCCTTTTGCTTCACTCTATGAGAAGTTGAATCCGGATTTCGAAGAGTTGACTCTCATACATCACACTCCTGCCTATCCGTACGCTGAAAGCCGTCTTCAACCCTTTTGCGCATTCCTCCGCAGGCAACTCCGATCGCATTATCTTCGGAAACTCCACATTGACCTCAATGGCGACCTGCGGTTGGAGAGAGAGCTGACGGAGTTTTGCCTCTCCGATCGATTCGAATCTTTGGAGTGGAATTGCGACTCGCCATCTCTAGACTTCTACGTGCAGCTCTACAAAGCCTACAAAAACAAGCATTTCCCGCCTGACTGTAGAACACGTCATATCAAAGGATTCTTTCATCGCTCGGTTTGAAGGAGTTTATCAACACGATGAAGCTGAAAGTCGTCCAAACGAGCGATAAACCCGAGCTCAAACGTTTCAAGGAGTTTGAACGCACGGATCGTTGCGTTGTTGCTCAAGACCGCAGTCTTTCGGTGGCCGTCAGATACGGCGACAACGCCCGAGTTGACGTTTGCATCGCGGTGAAGTATCTCGATTTTGATGAAATCGCGCCAGTGGCATCAGCGGACGACAACGTTGAATTTGTGGATGTTGACTACAGTAAACAGTTTTACCTGTACCGAAACTACTGTAACACAAACGACTGCAAACCGGAACCGATGGATCAAGACGACAGCGGCTACATAAAAGACGAAGACTGTGAGGAGTGCAGTGGTTGCTATCTCTGCAAGACTGACAAGTACGCCTATTGCAACGACCGTCGAAAGTTTGTTCGAAATTCCCTTGGTTGACTGTAAATGCTAAAACGGACAGCGTTTGAAGTTAATTTTTGTTTATGTCCAAAAATCGACTAATAAATAAAACTGAAGCTGCAGATCACACTGGACGTTTGCATCACTACGACATTTCATCTCGTCTTGCCAAGTTTGACATTAATTGGATGCTTCATGGCTGAAAACATTGAAGAAAAGAATTTCACTGACTATTCATTGACCCTTGGAAACTCGCATGGCTTCTTTCAAGCAAAACACATGCATATTCTGAGGCTCTGTGGGTCTGCTGGATGAAAACAGAAGAGAATTCACTGATTTGGCGACTAACATTGTCCGGAGCTGAGGTGTTCGAATGTTCTTAGACATCAAGCATCCAATTCGCGCCAAGACGGGCTAAAATGAGTGATAGAGAACTTCATTAGTTCATTTTTTTTTTGCAACATTGCTTCGGATGTTCTATGTGTGGTGGTGTTGCGACTGGTAGGCAGAGCGCTCGCGCCAGCTGCGACTGCGCTCGCCTCCGCCGTGCATGTCATAGTGCGGGGATCGGCCGCCGCAAGCGGTCGGTTCCCATCCGCTGGATGGACCCGAATAAACACCCTTAAGTCTCATCTCGTTCCCTTCGCTACATATGTTGGAATGCTCGGAATGTTGTAGATACTTTCGTCAAATCTATAATCTATTTTCGAGCTACTAGTCCCAGACATTCGTTTGACTTCCGTTGCGTCATTGTCAGACCTTTCCGCAAATGGGAAAGGGCATATGGACTAATTGACTCATTTTTGTCGTCATTGGACATTGTCTTCAATTGTGCGCTTGTAGCTGGCATTACAACTCTCTGATGATCTTTGCAATCACTTGGCACACCTGTCGCAAACTGACATTCGCTCCAAGAAGAGAGCGAAAGTCAACAGTTTTCAAATTCAAACATTTTTCTTTGGGTTACTCAATTTAGTTTGTTCTACGCTTTATCAGTTCCTCAGCTTGTTGCATGATAGAGATATGCTTGAAATCATTTTATCCAAAAATTTAAAAAATGCAAATGCATGCATCATCGACCTATATTCACTTAACACCATGGAGCTGAATACGTTATGTCTTCGTGGTAGTAACCGCTAGGACAGCGGTTTTTAACCCATTTACGGTCGAAAGCATTGCTGCGCGAGTCTAAAAATTCGCATTCTTTTCCGCACCGATGATGAAGTTGTTTTCTTTTGATTGGTTCTGTCGTTAAGTCGCTCCTTCCTAGTTGTTCATAATCGTTATGGTGTAACTCAAAGCACACGTCCACCGGATGATAACTGCTCTCAGTGCTGAGTGCCACAGAAAGATTTCGGTCCTGGGAGACCAGTGCGCGGTCCACGCGTTCAAACCTAAACTTTTCTTTGTAGGCCAGGAATTTGTAGGGGTTGTCTTCTTCCTCGTCGCTTGATTCATCATCTTCGTCGCTTCTCTCGCCATCTCCGTCACTCGAATCGTCGTCCTCGGCGCTCAAATCGTCATCATCGCTTAATTCATCATCTTCGTCACTCGAATCGTCGTCCTCAGCGCTCAAATCGTCAACTTTGTCGCTTCTCTCGCCTTCTTTATCGTTCGATTCGTCTTCTTCCGTTGCAGAATGCTCAACTTCTGATAGCTGCAGGGCTTCAATGTATTCCTTCAAATAAAATCGGTAGCAGACTCCTTTGATTATACGTGTTTTGCAATCAGGAAGGAACGATTTGGTTCTGTAGGCGTTGGAGAGCTGCACATAGAAGTTTGGAGAAAGCGGATAGTCAATCCATTCTAGATATTCGAATTGATCCGATTGGCAAAAGCCTAGGAGCTCATCTTCTAGTTGAAGATTGTCGCAAAACTGTAGGCGGAGTCTTCTGAAAGTCTTCGACTTTAGTTGCTTGCGAAGAAAACCTTGCAAAGCATCGATCTGTGTAGGAGAATACTGCTGCTTCTGATCAAAAACAAACTCATACTCTCCATGAAAGCTGAGTGAAATATCCTGAAAATGCGGCTTCAACTTTGGAAACAGTTTGAAAGAAAACGAGCATAGTTCTGCCAAATGCAGTTTACCGTGCAGTTCTGGGGCATTCCAGAAAAGATTCTTCCAACCATCCTCAAACCAACGATGTTCGACGTCGTCATCCACGTCTCTGCTTTTTGGTTTGCCTGTTTTCCCATAATTTGCAACAGCTTTGTTGCGTTGGATGATCTTCTTCAGGACATCGGTTTGTTCTTGCGCAATTTCGCCCCAGTCTCCGTAAACGTAACACAAATTATTCAGCTCGTCGGAGTCATCGGCTACTTCGAGAACGTTGCCGACGATGTCCGGGGAGAGATAAGCAAAGGAGTCGCTGAAGCGCGCAAAGTGTTCCTTGCAACCGGGACGATCGTAGAAGTCGTCCAAGATTTCCAGCAGCTCCTTCTGGTACTCTTCCCAGAGAGATTCCTTCTGGAATCGGTGAACGAACTTCTGGAATTTTTCGGTTTCCCGTAGATCGCGGTTGTCCTCTGGTTCGGTTGGCGCAGCCATGTTGGTGTTGGTCAATTGTGAAGATGACGTTCAATTCAAATACCATTTTCGCATCGCAGTTCAGTACATGATGCGATGCAGCGCTGCCCACTGTGCCCTTTTCACATCGCAATTAAAAAAACTGGTCGTTGAAGAGTAAATCAACGATGCGATGCAGCGTTCCGTAATTGGTTCGCAGTTGCTTTAGCAAACTTTCGTGTCAAGACACGGACAGAGTTTTTTGTCGCATCATTTGTTGCTACCTTTGTTATTGATGGCAAATAAATCAGCGCCGTTTTGCGTTAGTCTCAAATGAAAACTAGCCGGCAGCCAGCTAAAGCGCAAACACAATAATGCGCAATTACTAATGGAAAACCCACAATTAGCGAATTTCTGTTTTCCTGGGGAATAATGTGGAAATCTGAGGTTAACAAGCAGATTTTTGTGTCGGCTAGAGATTGCAACCCGCCATCTCCAGACTTCTTTGTGCCATCTCCAGACAGCGCCTATGAAAACAAGCGCTTCCTTCCTCACCGTACAACTTGCGGCATTGAGTTCCTTTGGAGGTCACTTCCTTGTTGCCGAGTCACATAAGGCGCGCTAAAAACATTTTGTTACGCGTTCAAATTGCACAAATGGAAGTAATAACATAACACAAAAAGTCTGTTTTAATCACGTCGGTAGTTTTAGCGGTCTCTGGTACGTTACCCATCTCGGACGTCATCAAACAAAGAGATAACACAAAGACAGCTGTACTATTGGTTAACGGTTGATGAAAGTGCATCTGAAACCACTTTGTACTTCCGAAAAATAACTTTTAATGAGTGCGCACCTGTTATCAGCGTTGTCCTTTAGACAAATAGCTCCCCGTATCATCTGGAACGTGTAGCGGTCGTTCTTTGATTTCACGTATAAAAGCGAGTGATCTAGCCCATCAAACACCATCGTTTACAATGCTCCTTGGATTGTTTCTGGGCTTTATTGCCCTCTCTGGAGCCGTGAGTTCAGTTTCCGGTTGCCATTGTAACAACATCTTTTAGGTGCGATTCCACGACTTGATCCCCCATGGAGAAAGCCATTTCCATGGAATTCCGGTCGAAAAATACGTCTCCTCGTGGAATCGACTGATGGTAATTGGCCACAAGTTGAACGGGAATACGGTAGTTGATATTTGTTTGGAATGAACAATAATCAGCTGAAATTCAGGGTTCGTTTGCTCAATTTGAAGAGCTCGACTGGGACATCGACTCCACCGCCGACCCACCATCAAATCCGTTCCTTCTCCAAGGTGACCTAATTCTCAACGAAGAACAGTTGGATGCTCTAGTCGAGTAGGTCTAGTCAAGCCTATCAATTCCTGAAAAATCCCGCGTTTCCAGGAGCTATGAGGTTGAACTGGCCACGAAGGAAGGGCGCCGCTTCTTTCGTCTCTACAGCACCTCCAATCCGGCTCGTCTCTGGGATCCTTCGCTATTCCCCATTCCTTGGAGCATCGATGTTACGAATCCGCCATATGGAGGCGCTGCCGCTATCCGCGCCGCTCTGCGCCTCTGGGAGGAGAAGACCTGTGTGACGTTCGCTGAAAACGGCGTCGCACTCGACGGTCATTTGGAGTTTTACAACGGCGGAGGGTACGAGTCGGGGTGGCAATTTCAGTAATCCTAATCAGCTCTCATTTAGATGTAGCTCGCCTATTGGAAAAGTCTCTTCGAACAGAATTTCGATCGGTCGCGGCTGCGAGAACGCAATCACAATTGACCATGAGGTCGCGCACTCTCTGGGACTCTTTCACACACAGAGCCGTAGCGACGCCGGTCAATACGTCGATTTTTGATGCAGAACGTCTCTCCAAACAAGACTGGCAACTTTTGCCTCCCAATCGCTCGTTTGCACCGACGACTCGAGGAATCCCTTACGACTACGGTTCCGCTATGCATTACGATCGCTTCGTAAGTTAACACGTGAAATCGATCCAAGCGAACTGACTGTTTAGAGCTTTCGAAAGCAACGCGGTCTCCCCACGATGCTTCCCAAGGATCGCAACTACAATACGACCATGGGCGAGGATTTTGAAATTGCGTTCAGCGACGCAAAGGAGATCAACATGATGTACTGCGACCGTAAGGCTGACTTTTCAGCTTAAGGTACTAATTTCAATGTAGATGTCTGCCCTCACAAGCTCCCCTGTCGTCGTGGAGGCTACACCGACCCTAAAGACTGTACCAAATGCCGCTGCCCTACCAGATTTGCTGGTAATCTGTGCGAAAGGTGACCCGACATTACCGCGAAAGTCATTACCGCGACGACATTACCGCGACGACTTTACCGCGACGACATTACCGCGACGACATTACCGCGACGTCATTACCGCGAACGTCATTACCGCGAACGTCATTACCGCGAACGACATTACCGCGAACGACACTACCGCGAACGACATCACCGCGAACACCATTTTCGCGGTAATGACGCGTTCCTAATTCTGTTCCTAATTGAGATTCCAAATTTAAGCAAAGTCTTTGATGTTTGATGAGAAGTTTATTCCAACATAGAATAGGAAGAGAACATTTCCAGAGCTGTCAGACCTTTCGATTATTTTGATATTGCCAAGAAGTAAGGCGCTAATCAGCACTAACTTGGTGTGCTTCGTACTTCGGCAGGCTTCGTACTAAGTACAGGCTTAGGCCTAGGAGCTGCCGCAGGGTTTGCCTAGTGAATTTTGCGCGAGCGCAGCGAGCCATTCACAAGGCTTCGTAAAATTCACCAGACCCTAAAATTCTCTAGGCTTCGTCCCTAAGAGCAGGCATTTTATCGCCAAGTTGGCTTCGTATTACGAACTTAAATTGTTGCGCGCTCTTTTTGCGCGGTGCTGTCGCGTAATCGCTAACGTCAAGTTCAACAATTCAACTACAATTTATCATTAGACAAAAAGTTTTTCAATCCAATCTTTTCGGGAGTACCTGTTGAACCCAGATGGCGGTCTTCGGCAACGTCCGCAGAAGTACCGCTACCGCGTTCATGATCAGAAGTTGATCGCGGTTAATCGCGCTCGTGCAACGTTTCGAGCAAGACTATTGCGAGGACACAATAAACTGTTGTCTATTTGAACACAAGCTATCATGATTAAGATTTCGAATCTGCTTTTGCAATTGACTCAACTTGAGCAACATTGAACCTTCGCGGTAATGTCGTCGCCGGTAATGTCGTCGCGGTAATGTCGTCGCGGTAATGTCGTCGCCGGTAGTGTCGTTCGCGCTAGTGTCGTTCGCGGTAATGACGTTCACGGTAAAGTCGTCGCGGTAAAGTCGTCGCGGTAATGTCGTCGCGGTAATGTCGTCGCGGTAATGACTTTCGCGGTAATGTCATGGAGGCGTGCGAAACCCTTGCCGTTCAAGGCAACAGTCAGATTTTTAACGCCAGCAGGATCTACCAATATTTGGATGGAACGGGGAATGAGGATACGATCTACAAGATTACTGTACGCGTCGCGGCCGTTTTTCTCTGATATCCGCTCTATCTAGGCACCGCGAGGAAAGAAACTGCTACTTAGACTTCAATCAGCCGAGTTCCAAGGCGAAGATCGGAAGTACATGAGTTGTCAGGACCATTATGTGGAGATCAAGTATGGCGCGCAGTTCCAGACAGCTGGCGCACGGTAAGTCTCGCAAAATTAGTTTCAATCGGCAACGTATGACATGTAGATTCTGTCCGCAGCACTTGACCGAGACAAAGACCATGAGGAGTGCCACCAATGAAGCTTTGGTCATTTACCGGTCTAATGACGACAATTTTAAATTCACTCTCTTCTACAGATACGGTAAGCGGACCAAATTGTTTAATAAAATCTAAATTTTATGTTTTCAGTCTGAAATTGTGTTCAAGGAGCATGAGAACTGAAGAGCGGCGGATGTATTTTAATAATTTATTTTAATTATCTTTGAATTTTTTGAAGTAAATGCGATCTTTGAATTTAAGTCTTTCTGCAAGTGTCCGCATGGATAAAGCGCAACTAACACCTTCCATGTGGGTTTCCGCTAATTCAGCAATCAAATTCCGGACAACACTCCTCCAAATTTAAATTCTATCCAAGGCTGTTTTGGGGGTTTGGCGAAAGGTTCTATCACGCATTGAAGGCAGAAAAAGTCACTTCAAACACAATCAATTCACATAATGTCCAACTGACACAGTGAGCTGATCAGCTCACAATCAGTAAGTTGTGGTTGGAATAGCGAACAACTAACAGCTGAGGGAACTCTAACGGTCAATTGCTTGCTTCTAGTTGTGATTACCTGAACATGAAGTCCAGTCCGATCCGATGGTCCTAGAACGCTAGATTGCTTCACACCTCCTCTCAATTGCATCGCATTGTCATCCTGATGCGATGCCAGAGACCTTATTAACGTCTTGTCGCTCCAGCCTTCGATCACTTCACATCATGACAGCGAACGTAGAGCTGCAGGAGGCTTTGGATTTTCACGCGTTCTTCATGGAGTTCCAAACGAAGAAGCAGATCAACTGGAGCGACTATGAGGGACAACTGCGAGTCATCATGGATCGCTTCTTCGAGAAGCCTGGCTGCAAAGAACACTTAGAGCAATTCGACGTCTCCTTCGCTAATCTATCCCCGGACATCGCGCACGACGTCATCGAGCTGATCAACGATCCTTCCTTGCTGAAAACGCTGACGGCCGTCAATGGAGTTTGGGGTAGCAAGGCCAGCAACAGAAACAGCTACATGGAGCATCCCGACTATTGCTGGAGTTCAACCGTGATCACCAGTGCTACGAGTGATGGAATTTGGTATACGAATCGCTGGTACAATTGTCTGAGCAAAGCTCCCAAACTCTACGGCAAACTGCATCTAGAGGATATTTGCTCGTTTTCCTTCAATTCACTTTATAAGAAGTTGAATCCGGTTTTTGACGATTTGGCGCTCAAGCATCACAGATGGGAAAGTCATTCGGAAAAAGCAGTTGCTCCTCTGCGCGCGCTCCTTCTGAAGCAAATTGCAACGCGCACTCTGAGGAAGCTCCACATTGAGCTCAATGCAGATCTCCAGTTGGAGAGAGAGCTGCTAGCGTTCTGTCTCTCAGACAGATTTGAATTTTTGTTTTGGGATTGCGCTCCGCTGTCTCCAGATTTCCTCACTCAGCTCTTCAGCACCCTTAAGAACAAACCATACCCGTTCGACCGCAAAACTCGTCGAATCAAAGGATTTTTCCTTCGGTCTTCTTTGAAGGAAATTGTTCAAACCCTGAATCTCAAATTCGTCAAAAGAAGCGAGGAACCTGAAGACGACTACAAGAGTAACGGATCAGACGAGGAACTCGAACGCTTCAAGAAATTCGAACGCGAGGAGTGCTGCCTAGCAGCTGAGGACTGCAGTCTCTCAGTGGTCTTCAGTTACAAAGACAACGCTCGGGTCGCTTTTTGCATCGAGTTTAAGCTTTGCGACGTTGACAACGTTGCTTCCTTGCCGCTACCAGCAGAGATGAAAACAAAAGAAGAGACTGACGAGGAGAACGCTGAGTTTGTGGGCGATTACGACGACACATACTACGTTGCTTACGGCCCTGATGATGACTGCAGCGACTCTGACGACTCTGATTATGATTATGACGATACCGATTGCTGTCTAAAAGTGATGCGTCAACACAGCTCCAAGTATGTAAAAGAAGAAGACTGTGAAGATTGCAGTGGCTGCTACCTCTGCAAGCCTGACGCATTTGTTTGGTCCAGCGATTATAATGACTATATAGAAAGATACTTGATGGACGGTTAATATGCGTGTAATATGTTTGAAGTTAATTGTTAAGTTAATTGTTATTTAATAAACGTTTTTTGTGTTTTCTCATTATTTAACGTAAAACGCAAAGTACAAAATCAAAAGGAAAATTGAAGAAATCAGAGAACGGCCATTTTTCAGCACGAATAGTTGATCGATTCAAAAAGCATTAATTAACGTTAAAGGGACCTAGACACGAAAATATTTGTCATCCAAACACAGTTCTAATCTGTTCTCTCTCTCGATTGAAACACTTTTGAAAGTCTAGAAAAAATCTCCCGAAATGCTTCTGTAGAGAAGATACCTCTGAAGTGGACCCATGTTTGAGGTTTGAGCTACAAATTAAACTCAAATTTATTTGATTGCTGGCGCGATCGTAGATAATTCGGATTTGCTTTTTTTCATCAGAATTTATCAATTTTTGGTGGTTTTTCAGAATTGTGACTCTTGCTGCTTCTTCCCCGTTTTGTTGTAATTTGGGAGTCTGTCGAAACGTTTGTGAGTCCAAAAATTGAGTTCTAATTTTATAGCGCCTGGGATGCAGAGGGATGTGAGAAGACATCTTAAAAGCGGCCGATCTTCATTGATCTCTTCGCGCTCGCTCCCGCTTAAAATCTTAAAATATTTGAAATCTTAAAATGAGAATACAAGTGATGGTTCTAGCTCGCTCGCATGGTCAAGAACCGCTGTAGGTAAACTAGTAGAGTTTATTGTTCTTTTCCAAATTATGCTTTAGCTTTAAAGATTTAAAATTTATAAAATTTATCATTTAGGCATGAAACAAGGAACAGTTTTGTAGTTTGACAATGACAACTTTTTCGTCAATCTAAGAACTCAATTTTATGAATTAAGCGGTAAAACTACAAGGTGAAACAGTCACTTCTAAAACAGATATTTGTTAGCAAATTAAAGCTTAAAAACAATTACTGTCATTCCCATTCTGTTAGCGCCCAGATTCACCCAGACCAATACATGTAGTCCCACGGCTTGCAAAATTGACAACCGCTGCACTCTGCACAGTCCTCCTCTGTCCATTGGTCGGAATTCATTACCTGAAGACAGCTTTGGTCGCAAGAATCAGAACTCCACGGCCAGTAGTCTTCTGCGTAGTCATCGTCCTCAAAGTCAACGCTCTTCTCATCCTCTGTTTCTGTTTTCATCGCTGATCGGGTTGAAGACGCGACTTTATCAACGTCGCGATGCGTCAGCTCGATGCGGACGCCAAACCGAGCGTTGTCTGAGTAGCTGACGCTCACAGAAATCATGCGGTCTTCAGCAACTAAGCAACGGTCCGTGCGTTCAAACATTTTGTCGTATTTGAACTCATCAGACGAGTCATCGCCATCGCTGCAGGAATCGTCTTCAGATGCGTCGCAGTTTTCGATTAATTTGATCGGTGACTCGGTGATCGGTGACTCGGTGACCAGAAGAACCCGACTACTCTGCCTAATAGTAGCGAGCAGATTGAAACAATCTGCTCGCTACTATTAGGCAGAGTAGTCGGGTTCTTCTGGTCCACGTATCCGAACGTTTCGGGTTTTGGGTACCCGAAGGGTCCAGGTCGGGTTGGGTTTCGGGGCCGGAGCTCGCCTGTATGCAGCGCTTGGCACTGTTAGGCACTTAGTTCGCTGTGCCCTACGAAACGTGGTAAGCCAAAAAATTAGGTTAAAAAACTAAGGCAGTTAGCCTAAGCTGAAACCTGGATGTTGTCATAATGCTACTCTTCTTCAATTTCTTGATGTTTTTGATTTAAATAGCCGGGCATTTGGGTTCGGCCCCAGTTTTTACCCACCCGAGAGCTCACATTCATCAAAGAAGATTTATGACGTCAGCTTACGACGAACAGAGAAGAGGCATCTGAGACAAAGCGCGGGAATAGAAGGAAATGTTGCTATAGAACTGAAAAAGTTATGTGCCAAAAAAATTGTTTATTTATTGTTTATTTGTTTATTATTTACTACAAACAAACCGTACATGACGAATCTCGCCACACATGACCAACTAAAAACGTTAACAAATCAAATTTAAAATTCAAATCAGAGGAACGTCCGTCAATACTAATATCCTTTTGGTAAGTATCGTCCGCCGCGTTCAAAGTAATCGCCGGGATTACAAAAATGGCAGCTCCAACAATCGGCGCAATCTTCCAATATCCACTCGTCTTTGGTCAATTCCATAAATTCGCAATTCTGATTACATTCGCTCGGTTGCCAGTAATCTTCTTCGTACTCAACATCTTCAAAATCGACGGTGCCGTCCTTTGCCTCCAATTCTGCGGTGAGTTCAATTTCAGCAAGCTCGTCACTTTGTTTCACCTCGATGCAGACCGCGACTCGAGCGGTGTCTTCGTAGCTGACGGCCACCGAGATAGTGCGGTTCAGAGCAACTAGACATCGCTCTTCTCGTTTGAATTTCTTGAAGCTTTCAAATTGCTTAATTGATCCAAAATCATATTAGTCGGTTTTTGGTTCCTCTTTGTTTTTGACGAACTTGAGCTTCAGCGTCTGGACAAATTCCTTCAAAGCCGATCGATGAAAGGAGCCTCTGATTTCACGAGTTGTGCAGTCAGGCGGGAAGCGTTTGGTCAGGAAGGCGTTGAAGATTTGAACGAAGAAATCCGGGGATTGTGGAGCACAGATCCAGTTCAGCGATTCGAATTTGTTTGACATACAGAAATCCATCAGCTCCTTGTCCAACCCTAGATCTCCTTTGAGCTCAATATGCAGTTTCTTGAGGTTATCCTCTTTCAGCTGTCTAACGAGGAATACTCGAAGCGGTTCGATTTGCTCCTGAGAGTACGAAATTTGAGGGAAGTGGTGTTTAAGAGTCAAATTCTCAAAAACCGGGTTCAACTTCCCATAGAGCGAGTTGAAAGAGAATGTACACAACGCTTGTAGGTGCAAATTTCCGTAGAGTTTCGGGGCTTTGCACAGAAGATCGCTCCACCGGCGATCATACATTCGATCTTCGTCAGCATGTTGATAAATTTTCGATTCGTCTATTACAGTATTGCTCAATAGCAGTTTAGGGTTATCCAAGTGATCTTTCTGGTCCTCAGCGCCCACGTTCCCTTGACGTCGAGTAGATTTTCGAGTTTACTGATTCTATCAATCTGCTCGATGACGTTGTGCCGGGGAGAGATGAGTGAAAGAGTCGTCGAATTGCTCAAAGTGTTCCTTGAAGCCAGTTTTGCTGAAGAAACGGTCCATGATAACTTGGAGATGGTCCTCGTAGTCGTTCCAGTAGATCCATTTCTGTGCTCGGAATTTCCGGAAAAAGGCGTGAAACTCGAGAGCTTCCTGCAGTTCTGCAGCGGAAGCCATGGTACACGTACATATGACTGACATACACGTCTGGGCAATCTTAAATATGATTGGCATCGCACCGGACTGAAAGTGTGACGTGTTTTTGTTCAATGCGTTGACTTGCGAAGAATTGACGTTCGCTCCGAGACCATTCACCTCTTGAAATTCAAGCCAAAGATGTGTGAGACGAAACAGGACAACTTGACCAAGAATCTGGCTAACCATACCGTATTGAAACAAAAGCATGTCGGACTGCCTTAGTGATTTTGCCTATTTATTGTTTTACCAAGCTTCGTAGAGCAACGTTTAGACGCATTTTAAGTGGCGCAAAAATAGCC
>MQUG01003622.1:0-56710 GCA_007213375.1 Steinernema feltiae | reverse complement strand
AGCCGAAGACGAATGCGGCGACGCTGAAAAGAAGAAGCTGAGAAGAACGACGCGTTGGAGCACAGAGAGGAGAAATCGACATCTCGCTCACCTGCGAATTCGAGTCGCGATTCGCGCGACCGTAAACACTACGTTCGCAGGGATTACGGTAATCACCGAGATGGCGGAAAGTACGGTCACAAGTACAACTCGCAGCAGCCGCGCTACAACTCCGATCGCCCGCGGACTCACCGCGACAACGCGAATTATCGCGACAATGCGACTCACCGTGACAACGCGGTTCAGCAGCGTTACCCAGGCAACCACCGTCAGCACTACGATAACCGCCGACAGCAACAGTATCCGGCGTCTCAGTACCACCACAAAACTCCTTTGCAGCATCGGAGCAACACGCATTCTCCACAGGTCCCGAACTTCGCCGCTATCACCCAGCAGTTGAAGATGCCTTCGTTGCCGGGAATGCAGCAGAATGGGATGATCGATCCCCAGGTCGTCTCGATGGTGGCCCTCGCAATCACCAGTCAGCTTCAGCAGCAGGGAGGCCATGGACTTCAGCTGCCTCAGCAGCTGCCTCTGCCTCAGCTTCACTCTCAACAACAGCAGCTGCAGCACAACAACTTCAACAATCGCCCGCCCTACCATAACAGAAATACCGGCGACTTCCATCGCAACGACAACCGCCGCGACTGCGACGACCGTCGGGACTCGCGGAACTTCGTCCCACGCACCTACCAACGCGATGGTGATCGACGAAACGACTCAAAGTCCAACTACACCCAGCAAAGAAGAACTTTCCACTGAATTTGTGCTCGTTTCCAATAATAAACGTTTACAATGTTTCATTCTGACCAATCATCGTCATCGGCGGGAACAGCGGTAATTGTCTGCAAGAATACGAGCGGTTGAAGAGCTCCATAAGACAGATTTAGGACTTACTTTTAAATCTGGTTGATATCTAGAAGGAGAAGTGGAAACAGACGCGGTATTCAGCGTTTCCCTCGTCATTTCGTCGTCGAACTGTGTCACCGTCTTCAATTCGCGAATACTGCGGGCGTCTTTCACTTCTTGCACATTTTCCTGAAATCGAAAAATTGCTCAACATTCTCTGAACTGTGCGCACCGGAAATCCCTTTTCACGCTTCACTCCTGGTATCTTGTTCACCTTCAGCTCAGCAGGGGGTGGAAGCTTGCTTAGCGAACGATAATCGAGCAAAAAATTGACGATTTCCTTCATAAGCGGGCGCAGTTTTGGGTCTGCGTTCCAAGTCTTCTTAATAAGCACTTTCACAGGCTCCGGAGTGATCGCGGGAGGTTCCACCATGCGGCCCTTCTTGATGTTCTTCGCAATCACCTTAACGTCTTCATCGGGCCAAGGCTTCTCTCCTAGATTGAAAATCTCCCACATCATCACGCCGAACGACCACACGTCGCTCTTGTCCGAGTACTCCGGCTTCCGATGGAGAGTTTCCGGCGACATCCACCTAAACAGCGTACGAGGAAGCGTCTTCTACGGAGATGTTACCTTAGCGGAATGTTCTTGATCGCCTGCTCTCCTTGCATATCGTCCATAATCTTGCTCAGGCCAAAGTCGGCGATCTTGATCGAGCCGTTCGACGAGATCAGACAGTTTCTGACGGCCAAATCTCGGTGAATGCACTGCTGCGCATGGAGATAACGCATTCCACGCGCTGCTTCGAAACAGTAGAGAATCCGCTCGCCGACCTCGATGCTCGTTCCTTGATTCCGCAAATGATTTTCGAGACTGCCGCCTGGACAGAATTCCATGACGATCATCACGGGAGGGTGGTCACAGGCAACGCCGAAGAACTGAATGTGTAACTTTGACAAACGAGGACGGAAATGGATCGATTACCGCAATGATGTGATCATGTCGATAGCGGCTCATCAACTTCGCCTCTTTCAACATCCCCAGACGTGCTTCCTGCGCTTCTTTCTTGTCTTTATCGGGCACCGGATGACAAACTTTGATTGCTGCAAAAGTTCGATTGAATTTGCCTTTGAAGACATCGCAAAAGTTTCCAGATCCCAATTTGTCCTTTTCGATGTTGAACTCGATGGCTTCGTGTTTGATCAGCCATGTCGGACGGTGAATCGCCTTCTTCAGACGAACATTACCGGGTAGACGATGATTCTAAACGAGGACTCGTTGGATCGTCCATCCAAACAGAATCTGATTTACCTTATAATACTTGCAGAGATCGTAGACGCTATCGAAGGTTGGCATAGTCTTGCTGTCAGCAGGCGTGGTCGACAAACACTTCAATCCGTACTTCTTCTTGTTGTCCCCGACCATCTTCAGCGTGTAGTTGTTGATTCCGCTCGAGGTGCGCACGTTCAGCACGATTTCGGTCTTGTTGTGCGACTGCGTCGCCCGCACCAGCCAGTCTCCCGGTTCCTTCAGAAGTGTGCTGGATTCGGTCGGCATTAGATATTCCACACGCGAAAACTAACCCAATATCATCACGAGATCTGAGACCATGATACCAAAGTTGATCTTCAAGCTTCTTGGTCTTGAAGAGCTTCTTCATGCCACGTAGCACAAGCGTGCTTCGCATGGTCAGTAAGCGAACCGCGTGAACCTAACTCTACTTATCGACTGGGGAATGAAGGAGTTTACTTCATTTGTGGAGCTGTCTAGACGGTGTTTGCAGCCTTCTGAAGATAACGTGGCAACTCAGACGCCCACATGATGCTGTCTGCTGACCGGGTGTCCTCGCTCTTGCGTTCCACGTTCTACGCAGACCGATCGGCCAGAGTTCGCGTTGCTGATAAATAGCGTGGCTGTTTTATTTTTAAATTAGGCTGCCACCCCGTCTTCCTCGTTTCGACAACAAAAGAATTGAAGGAATTTACGACCGTCCATTGATCTGCGTCTGAGCACAAGAAAATCGTGGAGCGCATAAAAACAAGCGTATTAAACAAGCGTGGAGCGCATAAAAACAAGCATAATACATAGAAAGCTTTTTATTGATTAATGTTTTTATTAATGAAAGATGATGAAAGAAAATAATAAAACAAAGGAAAGAAATTACAAAAGATGCAACAAATAATGAACAAAGCACACAAACAGCAAGAAAAAGTGACAAAGGAGAAGGCGCTGAACGGCGGGATACAAAACAGGTTTGCGGAGCAACGATCGAGGTTGCTCGACGCAGCTGTTGACTTCTCCGGCGCACGTGGAAGCTCTGAAACGTAGATCGTGGGAGAAACTTGCCTCATCGTCGTCGTCATCTTCGCTGGAGCTGGGGAACCAGGCTTTCGCGTCGAGGTCGGTCTGCGAGTCTTCAGAATAGACCGAATCGGACTCGGAGGAGCACGAGATGTCAAAGTTCACCTTGCGCGTCGCCTGGAACTTTGCCAGTTTTGTGGCGACCGGATCGGCGCTGTTCCAGTCTTCGTCGATCGTCTCTGCGCTGTCGCTCGATGACGATGTCAACGAGGAAATGAACGACGATTCCAGTTCGTCAGCGTCATCGAGCGCGGGCTGCGTGTTTCTTGGAAGATCGCCGGCTGCCATGAGAGGCGCACAGGCGAGGTCTTCAGCGTCGATCGCCGACTTCTCGAAGGCGCGCTTCACAAGCAAAATGGCTTGGATGGCGGAGATCATGAGCGGGGGAGAGTGCAGACGAGCAGAGAACAAAAACGTTGAAGAGCAAACTGCAGTTCGAAACGCAACCGCGGTGAAGCCGAGCGAGGACGGTTGCCTCGGTTTCCTCTCCTCGCCTCTCGCTCGCTCTCGATTTTCGAAAATTCGAATTCATTCTTCGTGCTTTTGCTTCGTTTGTTCTACGATGCTTCGAGCGGCGTTTCAACGCTTTCATTGATTTTTAATTCTTTTTCAACGAGGGCAGCGTCCGCGTAGCAGTCGCGCACTGGCGCGAGGGCAATTTTCAAAGTTTAGGACTGTCACGCGTACCAATGATTTAATTGTGAATTTGTGCTTGCCACGTGATGTCGTTCCATTTGTTTATCCGTTCTTCCACCTTCTGTTCAGCTCGCGATTCCCGAAAATGGCGCTGGCATTCAACACTGAAGGCTTCATCTTCTGTGTCATGGTGTTCTGCATCTGCCGGTTCTTCATCATACTCTACAAAGGATACATTCTATCCGCGATGGTGCAGTTCATCCTCATGTTGCCCCTCGGGGCCGCGGTCTTCTGTAAGTCTCCGTCCGCCTTTTGTCTCATTTTTCTTTCATTTTTAGATCCGGAAAATGCAGCCGCTGACATCGCCGCACTGGTGGGCTTTGGGTTCAACGTCTGGTATGTCCTGTGGGAGTGTATGAGGCGTAAGTTCTGCTCATCTCCTCCCGCTTGACTTCTTTGCTCATGTTTAGGAATGCCCGTAGAGAATAACGACCGAGTGAATCAACGGAACGAGCATCCCCATCACCAGTAGCGAGTCTCCCCGTCATCCACAGTCCAAACGGGTTCATGTGCATCTCTCTAATGATTTTCGTTAATTTGTATTCTGTAAGTAAAGTAATTGAGCGTTCCAGTTCTGATGATGTTGTGAGCACTTCTTCGTGCCACGTATCTGCATTTTTTGTCTGGGCGGTGCTCGAAGAAAGCCCCGTCACCCAGTTGTCTTGATTTGAATTATGCATGCCACGTAACATGATGGTCGCGCAGCATGAGAAGTCTCGTCTGATAGTGATTTGGCAACCGAGACTTCCAGGGGTCTCGGGTGCGGTCTGCAGACCGCTCTTCTGCTCTCGCCGCTCTGCTTCCGCATGTGACGCGAAAGCGAGTTTGCGTTGCTGAAATCATTTCATTCTCTAGCCTCGTTCAACCCAAAAACATCACGTTTTCAACGCAAGACGCGTTTTATTTTTTAAAAATAATAAACAAAATATAGAAAATAAAACAAAGAATCTAGAGAGATCTCAGACGGTCGGCATCGCAGGGCGCGGCTTCTTTTCTTTTGGAGGAGGAGCCTCGAGTCCAACGTACGGCTCCGGGTAAATCTGGTTGGGGTCGCGCTTCGATGGATGGATGGGTGGGTTGACGTGGAAGAGCTTCGGGTCGAAGCTGCCTTCGATCGCCTCAATGTCGCGGACATATCCCGGGTAGCGGCGGCGCAGATGGAACGGGTACTGAAACATTCCGATGTCAGAGTGCAAATTCAGAGTTGACTTACCACCCAAGTGACGTTGTCGGGCGCGGCGATGTAAGTCACGCGGTACATGCGCAGGATCGTCGGCTTCGGGATCTTCCGCAGACCGATCTTCTCCTCGAAGAGACGGCGGCAGTTGGCACCCAAAACCTGGAATGAGAGGTTAGTTGCAGAAGGAAAGGCTTGGTTCGCACCTGCAGCACTTCTTGGTACTGCATGCGCAGCTGCTGCTTCTCCTCCGCAGTGATCTTGGGTTGCGCGGACGGGTCGGCAGCTTTCCACTGCTTCTGCTCCACAAACGCTCGAATACGAGCGATGCGGTCGGCGCGGGACTCGGTCAGAGCGAAATCGCGCATCTGCACGGCCAAGTTGTCCAGTTCGGCGTGAACTTCGTTGGCGGCTGAAGAGAGCACTTGAGAACGAACGCTGATGAATCACATACCGGACTGCTGAGGCTGTTGAGGGACGAGGTAGGCGTAGCCCAGCTCGTCGTAGTGCACGTGATAACCCTCCGGGGCGATGAGGTGACCTTCCGCATCGTAGTAGCACTGAATCTGACTGGCGTCTTCAACAGGCTGCTGTTCAGCTTCAGGCGCAGCTTGGTCTTCCGTGCACAGCGGCTGAGCGGGATGCTCGTGCTCGACGTCTTGCGGCTGCTGCGAACTGGTGGGGACGATGAAAGCGTTGCCGGCTTCATCATACTGCAGTTCGTAGCCTGGAGGAGTGATGAACGTTCCGTCCTCGTCGTAGTAGCACTGCGAGCGAAGGAGGTCTTCAGGAGAGAGCTCCTCAGAAGCAGCTTGTTGCTCAGCTTCGGCGACGGCGTCCTGCTGTGGCTCGGCGATAGGGGTCATGAACATGCGGCCCTGCTCGTCGTAGGTGAACTCGTGACCGGGGCGCGGGTACATGTTTCCACTGGTGTCGTAGTAGGCGCCAACTTCATCGTAGTAGCCACCATCCTCATCGTACAGCGGGACGAGGTTCCCTTCGGCATCGAGATGACCGGCGGGAAAGTCTGCGTTGTGGTCCATAGTTGAAGACTGAAGAAAGAGTGACTTTAAGAGGGGAAGAAGACAAGAAAACGCGACCGCGAGCATTGAAAACGCGTAACAACAACTGAAAGTGAGCGAGCATCAACATTGCGGCAGAGGCGAACAGTCATCAACTAGGATAACTGGCATCGAAGCATCAGAAAGCAACGCCCAAGGAAACAACGAATCAACATGACGGTGAGCAGCCGACTGAAACTGAAGGTGATCCGCGGCCCAACTTCATTCGCTGGATGACGTTCGACAAGCAGCCAAACCTGCGGGCTAAACACTATCGCTGCAGGACCCAGGTGTTCAAATCCAAACATCAGGCAACGTTGATGATTACAATGTCACAGCCGAAACAATATATGTTAGATCGATACAATGTTAGATCTTTCTCAGCCGAAATAGTGAGTCGCCGGCGGCAAATGTCGCAATTTGCACTAGAATATTTTCCTGTTTATCTTGACGCTTTTCACTCTCGGAGGGTCCAACATAGATGTAGATTGCAGATGTGGAGGAGATGCGCGACCGGCGAGCGATCGAGCGCGAGAACTGTCTACTGGCAGGTAAATAGCAGGTGAGTCTCGTGGAGCGCCGCCACAAACTGTCACCACGACCGCCACCGATTACCCTAGCCCGCGAGCATCGCTACGAGATCCGGCATCGAAGTCCAAAATTGTGGTAAATTTGACGTAGGTAACCAAATAACTCATCTGCACGTGCGCTACTGTCCACATCCCCACAATCCACAATGCGAATACAATAAACAGTCGGAACACCATATTTGAAATTAATGTGTAAGTCTTTATCAAAATATGTCAAATTTTTAGCAAAATATCAAACGCTACACAAGTAGCTAAACAAATCATCGGGAAAATGTTACAATCAGTCAGTAATTCAGAATATTACGACGAGCGCGGCGACCACGAGGGTGCTCACCAACATAAGGATCGGGGTATGCGGAAGCATCGTCGGGACGCTCAGTGAGAGGCTTTGGTGGGTTAGAAGCGCGGAGTTCCGGGTCATAGCTTCCCTCAAGAGCTTCGATATCCCGCACATAACCTGGATATCTATCACGAAAGAAATAAGGAAGCTGAAAATGAACAGTTTGGCTCAAGTCAACCAGAATTAGCGGATGTACCAGGAAAGTGTCTTGTCCCGGGGTCGCAAGGAAAGTGATCTTGTTCAAGCGATATATGACCGGCTTCGGGATCTTCTTAAGGCCAAGATCTTCCTCGCGAATGCGACGCTCGTTGGTGTCCATAGTCTAGAATGAGTAAAAATTAGTCGAAGTAAATAGTAAAATGCCTACAAGAAGATGAGTCTGGTGCTCTCCGCGAATGTTCGCCTTTTCACGACGACTCAATCCGCCGCTCTTGGAAGGACGAGGAGGACTATAACGATCCCCTCTGCCAAATATTCTCCGGGCGTTTCGCTGCTCCACAGTTAGATCTACAAGAAGCTTAAGGGTTTTGAAAAGTTAGCAGTGCAACTTACCTTCATCATCGGAGTGGTCACCGAAGTAGGCAGCATGTTCTTGTATCCACTGGTGCTGAGCGGTCTGCTCGTTTTGAGCGGGCTGCTTGTACTGAGCGGGATGCTGGTACTGAGCGGGATGCTGGAACTGAGCAGGATGCTCGAACTGCTTGGTTCGCACCTGCTTCACGTCTTTGTACTGCGTGTGTAGCTGCTGCTTCTCTTCCGCAGTGATCTTGGGTTGCGCAGCCTGGGACTCGTTCAGAGCGACATCGCTCATCTGAACAGCCAAGTTGTCTAGTGCGTTGGCGGCTGAAGAGAGCACTTGAGAACGAATAAAATGATTCACATACCGGACTGCTGAGGCTGCTGAGGGACAAGATAGGCGTATCCCAGCTCGTCGTAGCGTACTTCATAACCCTCCGGGGCGATGAGGTGACCTTCCGCATCGTAGTAGCATTGAATCTGACTGGCGTCTTCAACAGGCTGCTGTTCAGCTTCAGGTGCAGCTTGTTGCGGTTCTTGTCCTTCCGTGCACAGCGGCTGAGCGGGATGCTCGTGCTCGACGTCTTGCGGCTGCTGCGAACTGGTGGGGACGATGAAAGCGTTGCCGGCTTCATCATACTGCAGTTCGTAGCCTGGAGGAGTGATGAACGTTCCGTCCTCGTCGTAGTAGCACTGCGATTGAATGAGTTCTTCCGGAGAGAGCTCCTCAGGAGCAGCTTGTAGCTCAACTTCGGCGACGGCGTCCTGCTGCGGCTCAGCGATAGGAGTCATGAACATGCGGCCCTGCTCGTCGTATGTGAACTCGTGACCGGGGCGCGGGTACATGTTTCCACTGGTGTCGATGTAGGCGCCAACTTCATCGTAGTAGCCACCGTCCTCATCGTACAGCGGAACGAGGTTCCCTTCAGCATCGAGATGACCGGCGGGAAAGTCTGCGTTGTGGTCCATAGTTGGACACTGAAGAAAGAGTGAATTTAGGAGGGGAAGAAGACAAGAAAACACGACCGCGAGCATTGAAAACGCGTAACAACAACTGAAAGTGAGCGAGCATCAACAGTGCTGCAGAGGCGAACAGTCATCAACTAGGATAACTGGCATCGAAGCATCAGAAAGCAACGCCCAAGGAAACAACGAATCAACACGACGGTGAGCAACCGATTGAAACTAAAGGTGATCCGCGAAATTAACAAGACGAAGAACAAGATGTACACAACGGCCTAAATCTTACCGTCGCGACGGAAATCGGTTCGAGACCTCATGAAAATAATTTCGAAAATCGCGGCTGGTAGAACGTCTGACAAATGCGAATATTTTTTGAATTCATCTGAATCCTCACGCTAATATCGTATCGTTCTAAAAAATCGGTCGCACACTGACTGCCTGTGCACAATTAGTGAAGTGGCAGTGTGCGGTGACGTGTGCTATTTATACGCTGCAGTTCGCTAACGTTATTGTCGTCGCGTGGCTTGAACGGCGTTTGTGGCGATGCTGTGCTAGATGTTAATTGTTTGTTTGATTGGATGAGCACCGCGCATGTTGACGCTCAAATAACATTTCGTAATTCTTCCAGAATGTCTGCACCGTGCAATGAGATTTTGGAAGAAATCACGAAAAAGAAGAAAAAAATGGACTTAAACTGCGTGAAGAGGCTGCACGTGTTCAAGTACAAGAAACAACTTCCCACTGGAGCAAACCTGGCCAAGTACCTGGAGATCGACCCTTCGTTTGCCGACAAATCGCAGCTGGAGATGTTGGTTGAAGCCTTCAAGGGTCAAGTACGAATTGAAAATGGAAAATTGGAGTCTACAGTCACCGAAGATGCGGTCTTTAGCCCTTGTGCTTCGACATCATCGCTATCTACAATTGATTCCAGGTAGTGTTTTCAAATTTATTGTATGCGTACTAGTTTCTTTGCTGTTTAGTGTCAGTCTGTCTGGATCTCTGTCGCCGGTGCCAACTATTCCTGCTCAATCGCCGGAGCCCATTCGTGCGCGATCGCCAGCACCCACTATGCGTGCTCGATCTCCTGCACCTCCAACTATCCGTGCTCGATCTCCTGCACCTCCAGTATTTGGTGCTCGATCGCCTGCACCTCCAACTATGCGTGCTCGATCGCCTGCTCCTGCAGCTGTGCGTGCTCGATCGCCTGCACCTCCAACTATGCGTGCTCGATCTCCCGCACCTCCAGTATTTGCTGCTCGGTCGTCTGCACCTCCAACTATGTGTGCTCGGTCGCCGGCACCCTCTATGTTTGCTCGATCTCTGCCTGAAATGAATGGAGAACCATCATCAATGGTGGCGTCAGAGAGTATGTTTTCGGTTAAACGTTCAGTTTTCAATTGTAATTTTAGTTATGTCGCTTGTGCCCAGAATGGAACATATTAACCGTACACAACCTGCCAGGTATAAAAATGTCATAAAGAACATCATTGACTCCGTGTTCGCTGAATTGCCATGAGTTTGCATATTTGTTACAATCTTTTCACATTTAATGTTCGTTTCAATAAATCGTTGTTCTCGCATTTTCTGTTCCATTTCATATTCAGATGTTCAGTTATTATAACAGTATTCTTGCCAAATATCTATGTTGAATTGGTCGATCCTTGAACGAATTAAAGTTATGCGAGGACGAGAAGCATGTGGAGAACATAAGATTTTGTGCGTAATTTCCATTTCGTCTCTGTTGTCCCGCGGCGAACTGTCTGATTTCCGAGGCTACAGTAACGATTTTTGCATTGCTTTTTCGGGAAGAGGGAAGATGGCAGAAATTTGCAAAAATCGTCCGAAAAAGATAAATGTATTGCTATTTTACCGTGTTATCATGCTTGTGTTTCAAATGATGTATTTTTAAGGCACGGGACTTGATCATGCAAGAATATACGGACAAGGAAACTAAGCTCGCCAAGAGCGCAGGATTGCCTTCTTCCGACATGGTTGTGAGTTTATCGACTACTTTGTACCAGCGTGACTTTTCCATGATTTAGATGATACCCAGACCAACTTTGAATGAACTGGTTACTGCTTCGCTGCGTCGCTCTTCTACTCCAACCCATCCACAGATCAAGTCGGAAGCTGACGTTTTGGGTGATTATGTCACTAGTCGCTTTGCGAATGGAACTCCCGAAGAAGCGAACGTTTGGCGATACAAGATCTTCAATTTAATCCTAAAGTTCCAAGAGGACGAAGAGGACGTTGATCTACTTAAAATGCAGGCGAAGAAGGTCATCGACTAGCGAAACACCACTTGTTAATCTGTTGAAATTATGTATTTATTCATCATTTAGTTGCCATAGAGCGAGCAAATCTTGTCGACGTGGAACATTTTGTCTTCGGGCTTGCAGAAGAAGGCGCGCGAGAACTCGGGCATCTGACGAACGATCGCGTTCAAGCGTACGGAGTTTCTTAGCTGCGGACTGTTGGCGAAAGCCTCGAATTGCTCGGAGTCAGAGCGTTCATCGCATGAAGCCAACATGACAGTTGAGAAGAACCATTCCACGTCGTTCAGCGCGGACATCGAAACGCGCGATTTGATCTGCATGGGGGAGGACTTGCTCAGCGCTCTCAACGCCACGCGCATTCCCTCGACGTCGGCGAATCCTTCGACCCGCTTCAGTCTGAGGTCGTTGTACAGAATGGTTGATTCGTTGGCTTCGCTACCGTAAGACTGGAAATAGTCCGTGTAGCAGCGAGCGTGGTCGTAGAAAACTGATTTTGTGCTTTCCGAATCTATGGAAATGCCTAGATGGCGGAAGAGTTCTCGCGCCAGAGAGAAACCGATGGCGCCGAACTGGATCCCGAAGGGGAGCTTGTTCTGCAGGTAGCTGGCGACTCCCGGGTAGAACGCCATGTGCTGCGAGCCAGTAAGCACCGGATTGTAGTTGTAGATGCTCTTCTCTCCGTTCAGGCGACGCAGGAAGGAGCCATTCGACTGCTTGGAGTTCAAGTAGTGGCGGAAGGTCTTGTGGACGAGTTTCCCGAGGTGATCGAGGAGGCAGTCGGCCTCGCAGAAGCCGAACACGTAGCTCGCCTTGTTCAGATTCTTCAGAATCTCCGTTTGGTAGAATTTGAGCGCGTCGTTGTAGATCTGCACGTTGTCGATGTCGTCGGCGAAGTACAAATCGAATTTGAACTCTTTTGCCTTCAGCGCGAGCTTCGTCTTCTGATCCGCGCGCAGTCGCTGCGTCGCCTGGATGCTCTCGATGACCTCCTCCAGGATCATCTGGTAGAACTCGGTAAGAATCGCGCGCTTCTCCTTCGAGAGGAACTTTCCATTCTCGATCATCAGCTTCGTGACGACGACGTTGATGTAGGGAGCGAGTTTGTCGTTCTGCAGCACTTGCAGGTGGAACGTGGGGTTGTTGGTGAAGACGCTAAAGTCCGTGCGCGCGAGCTCCGGGTTACGGTAGAGCGCCTTGACGGTCCAGGTTGCGGGGTCGATGACGCTTTTGCGATCGGCGAGCTGGCGGTAGCGGTGCGCGATGCCCTTGATGAACGGGGGACACTCGTTGTACTTGCATGAGGCGCTCCACAACCTTCCCTCGCCTGGAAATCGCTTTTTAGGGCATGTACGGGGGATTACGGTAGCTACCGGCATCAGCGGTGATGTTCAGCTGCGGGCCGTATTGGTAGTCTTCGAAGATGTGCGGATAATCGTCTCCTTCGAACGCCTTTTGCGCCAATTTCTCTCCTTCCGAGAAGAGATCCTCGTTGATGACGCGCTCCTTCACAATCTAAAGCGAAGAGCTATCGTAATCCGAGGAGCGAAAGGCGTACGTTTCTGAGGAAATTGAAGATGGGATCCTTCTGTTCGAGATCGTAGTTCTGCATCAGCTCCAGAATGTCCGCGTAGAAGCGATCGCGGAGCTCCGCGGTGAACGAGTCGTTGCGGTTTCCGTCAAAGTTGCACGCGTACTGGTAGAAGTCATCGCAGGGCTTCACGGTCTTTGAGAATTTGTGGGGGAAATTGAAGAATTGAGCCGAGCAGACGGCGACGACGCCGCAGACGAGGAGCAGAGAGCGCATCGCGGGGTTGTGGTGGTGCTGTGGAGAGGAGCGGAGACGCTTTTATCGGGGCGATTGAAGCGCCGGAATTAATGCGTCGCATCGGGGACGAAGACGGTGGTGGGTGGCTGCCTCATCTGAAGTCACTTTTGGCTTTGAACGCTAATGGATTTGCACACAAAATTGGGGAACACGGAAGCAAACGTCTGCAAACGTTTGCACTTTTAGCTCTGTGGAGTAGATTTGACGAAAACGACAAAAACGCAATTTTCATCGTTTCAGTGGACCAAAGAAAATCACTTTTCAGACATTGCAATGACAGACAGAAAACTTCAAATTCAAAATTTCCAGACCTCCTTCACGTCATATGCACATTTCACGTCTCAGACTTACGGCCCAAGTAGTATAGTGGTTAGTACTCCACGTTGTGGCCGTGGCGACGCAGGTTCGATTCCTGCCTTGGGCATCTCTTTTGTCATTGGTTGTCTAATCTTATCCTAAATTCCCGTATCATCTCCCTGAGACCCTTTTTGTCGCAAAACTGTGAACACCGATGCGCGTTTTGATGTCGCGATTCTGCGAATTCGCAAGTGGATCGATTTCCCACCATTTCGCATTGCAAGCGGCATCCGCTTCCCTCTTAGCCGACCGATCGAAGGTCGTCGATTCCGTGGGACGCACACCGCGATGGCCGGTGTCTACGAACAGATCTCGTCGTTGGTGAAGCGGATTCGTGAAATCAACCGCAATTCGGATGACGAAGTCGTTCTCACGTTGCTCGAGCAGCTGGGGACCTTTTCGGTCAATTCGACTTTCCGCTCGCTTCTACTCCAATCTGGTAGGTTTCAGTGGCTGTAAATATGCCTAAAAGACCGTATTTCAGACTCTCCGTTGTCCTTGATGAAGATATTCATCGCTAGAAGCGAGAATTCGCCCGAAATTGCGAAGATCGTCGCGAAATGTCTGATGAATCTCACTTTCGGGAGCTTCAGTAACAAACTGAAGGTGGTGAAGAAGGAGGAATTCATGGAATCGATGAAGAAAGCGCTAAATACACCCGACAAAACAGTTTGTTTGGTAAGTGAGAAAAAACAGATGCCCAAGGCAGGAATCGAACCTGCGTCGCCACGGCCACAACGTGGAGTACTAACCACTATACTACTTGGGCCGTCTGTCTGAGACGCGAATAGAGGATATGACGTGGAAGTGGTCTGACATTGAAATGGGAATTTGTCTGCTATTGCTAGTTTCTATCTGAATTTGCCGCTTTGATCCCGACTGTCTAGACTTGAACTGAAACAACCTGATTTCCAGCAACTCACCCGTCTGATCGGAAATCTCGCTTTCGACGAGACGAAACACGTCGCCGCTCCTCTCCAATCCTTCATTCCGATCCTCTGCAATCTGATGGAGACGTCGTTCAGCAAAGGCTGGAAGCGCATCTTGTGCTCTACCGTAGGCGCCCTGTGGAATCTCTCTTCGCATTCAGCGAGAAACAAAGAGTTGATCTGCGATCACAACGGCGCTCTCCAAATCTTGATTTCCTGTCTGAGTGAGCGAGAAATCGAGCTCATCAAGCACGCTACGGGCGTCCTGCACTATGTCAGCGGTAGGAACGTTCTACCGTAACCCAAATCCGCAATTTTTGCGTTTTAGAATTGCTCGTGAGGGATTTCTTCGCTCACAGAGACGTCGTCGAGACGTTTGACTTGATTCCGCAGCTCATCTCCATTCTAATCGCTGTGAGATCCCCAAATACGGTTCTCAATACGATGGCGATCATCAGCAAACTGATCAGAAGTGAGCACTACCGTAGGCTCGTGTGTGATAACGAGAATGTCTTCTTGCGACTCCAAAAACTGCGCAACGCGACGGACAAAGCGATCTGCCAGGCGAGTTCAAGACTGCTGACCAAGATTTCCCTCCAAGAGCCCTGTAGCACTACGATCAACGGTAAGTGACACGCTACCGTAGTCCCTGATTGCTCTCTCTTGTGTTCAGCGTCGTTCAAACACGTCGTAGCTTCGACTCCGCGTTGCAGGAACCCACGCAGTCGGTTGAGCAAACTCAGAAGGCAGCGACCTGACAGTCTGATGCTCTTACGGTCGCAAGACGTAAGAATTCCTTCGGTTAACAGAGTGCAAAATCGAATTTCAGCTCATCTCGCCCACATCGCACGATCTAAGCGAACTCTACGCCACAATCAGGAAGAAACACGCGAAAAGGACGCTGAATCGGTCCTACGGGGAATTCGAAGAGTCGCCGTGCGCTGAACTGTTGGAGGAAGAAGTGAAGAAGGTTCTGGAGAGTGAAAACGCCGATTTGACGGCCAATCCGCGGATTATGACCAGCGATTACGTGTCGTTGAGCGAGATTCAGGAACAAAGTCCTCCGGCCAACACGACGAAGAAGAGTCCGTTGCGATTTTTGTCGAAAGTGCTCCGATTTAAGCGTTGATTGTGGGTGGAAAGAGGGGAATGAAGAGTTTTACTGTCTAGACAGACCGAAAATGAAGATTTTAGACAGAAAGCATCCGTAAAATGCAGACACGACCTGTTCGGACCGTTCAGATGGACATGATGATCCAAGGAAATTCACTTTTCAGACATCGCAATGACCAAAATCAGACTGAAAACTTCAAATTCAAAATTTCCAGACACCCTCCACGCCATATCCTCTATTCGCATCTCAGACTGAAGGCCCAAGTAGTATAGTGGTTAGTACTCCACGTTGTGGCCGTGGCGACGCAGGTTCGATTCCTGCCTTGGGCATCTCTTTTGTCATTGGTTGTCTAATCTTATCCTCAATTCCCGTATCATCTCCCTGAGACCCTTTTTGTCGCCGAACTGTGAACACCGATGCGCGTTTTGATGTCGCGATTCTGCGAATTCGCAAGTGGATCGATTTCCCACCATTTCGCATTGCAAGCGGCATCCGCGTCCCTCTTAGCCGACCGATCGAAGGTCGTCGATTCCGTGGGACGCACACCGCGATGGCCAGCAATAATTATTTATCACAGATGGGCGTCACAGGGAGGAGAACACAGAACAGAAGAGTCAAATCGATATGATACAATTGCGATGCGAAAGGAAAACTCGTAATTCAAAGTATGATACATTCTGGAATGTAGAGGGTACGTCAGGTCGGTCGGTTGATGAGTGAATATACAGTAAGATCTTTGGATAACATTTGGAATGGGGTGTACGGGGGTTATAGACAGAGAGATAAGCGGCTAGAGCACCCGATTCGCCTCGCCCATCTGCTGCAGATACCATTGGCACTGTTCCAGCGCAGTCGATGAGCTGGAGCTGCTGCTGCTGCTGCTGGAGGAGGAGGAGGAGGGCGAGGGAGAGGAGGTGGCGGAGATTTTCAGCACGATGCCGTAGCGCTTCTTGAAGTTGTGAAGCCAATGCTCGGAGAACTGACAACGCGGCGATTTCGCTTCGAGACCGGTGGCGAGGAGCCTCGCCTGCTCTTGCATCCAGCGATTCGAGATGCGTTCGCCCTTCGTCTGCCGCTCGCGCACGCGTTCGAAGAGCATCTTCTCCACCTCGGGGAATTGAACCTTGCGACCGCGCTTCCCCGGCTCCCCCGCCGGCTGCTGCAGCGCGCTGCTGCGCTTGTGGAGCCACGGACAGCGCTCGTAGAAGGCCTGGATCGGCAGTTGACCCGGCTTGTTCAGAATCTCCTTCACGTTCACCAGCGACGAAGAGCCGCTCTGTGTGTGGTCCTCGTGGTCGTCGTCGTCGGCGTCCGAAAGGAACTCCGCCGGGTCGGTTTCGTCGGCGCCCGACGCGCTCGACGAGGAGCCGGTGGAGCCGACGCCTCCTCCCGGGAACCAATCGTGATTCAGGTTGATACCGTAGCGCTTCTTGAAGTTGGAGAGCCATCGCTCCGAGAACTGGCACATTCCGGCCAATTCGACCTCTGAGCACTGCTGCTTCGCGAGGTTCTTCGCGGTCTCGCGGATCCACCGATTGCCCACCTTCTTGCCGCCGGAAACGGTCTCCACGTACTTCTCGTAGAGCTGCTTCTCGATGTCGGGGAATTGCGGTCGGCGCCCCGAGCGCCCGGACTTGAGGGAACCGGGCCGCGACTCGCGGATCTTCTCAATCTTCTGCAGCCAACCGTTCAGCATCGATTTGGTGATCTGGAACTCTTTGCAGGTACGGTACTTGTTCTTGCCGTTCGCGTTGTAGTAGTCGATCACCATCAGCTTGAATTCACGCGGGTAGGACATGCGGTTGGCGCCTGAAGCGGCGCCAAACTTCATCGCGATCCAGTTGGAGTTGAGGTTGCAGGTGGGCAGACATGGAAGCTCGGTGGAGGAGGGCGGACTGAAAGTGACGAGATTTAGGGGTTTACGTTCGGAGAAGCTGATTTTTTGAATTGTTGGCCAAAAATAGCAGCTGTCTAGCAGCATAGCAATTAGGTTTTACAAAATACAAAAGCATTTTCATTTGTTTTTAAAAAATAATTTTTTTTTTGGTCTTTTGGACTTTTACAAGCCTTTCACAACCAAAAAACAGACAAATGCGAGTTATCTATGAATTTAGAAAATATTAACCTGTTACTGTAAGTCATAATTTCAATTTTCAATCAAACAAAAGTTTGAAATAAGCAAAATCAGACAGAAAACTTCAAATTCAAACTTTTCCAGTCACCCTCCACGTCATATGCTCTATTCGCATCTCATTCAGACGGCCCAAGTAGTATAGTGGTTAGTACTCCACGTTGTGGCCGTGGCGACGCAGGTTCGATTCCTGCCTTGGGCATCTCTTTTTTTATTGCTCACAGTTTACATTTTACGAGTTTTAACAAAATACAGTATAACGACTCACCTCACAGCAGGAGTGCTCTCATCGGCTACCGTACTACTCGGCGACTGGATGACGGTCTGATGCCGGAGCGCATGGGAGATGGAGAGATCGAGCGGCTTCTCCTCGCCACCCACATCGATGTAGAGCGGCTTGACGGGGGTGGGTCGATGGAGGATGAAGCTGTCGTAGGGGGGCGCATATAAGGGTGGGGTGGAGAGAAGGGGAGGGTGCTGGGCCAAGTGGAAGTGGTGCTGCTGCTGCTGGGTACTCGTAGCGGATAGGTCCATCTGGTGGGGGAGAAAGTGATGCGAAGATGCGCGACTGCCGCCAGCGTCGTGGACGGCGCCGAAGGTGGGGCCCGCGAAGGTCGCCGCTCGCTCTCCGGCGCGCGTCTTGCCCCCAATTTGAATGCTTCGAGGCAGCCAAGGTCGTTTCGCCGAACGCTCGCTCGCCGCTGAAGTGAAAGCCGCGGAGACTCTCTCTCCACTTACTTTCCTTGCCTACGATCTGCAGCAGTCAGGGTTACGGTAGGAATGTTCGAGAGATGCACTTTGCGAGCGGCGAGTGGGTTAGAGGAGCAAAAACGACGAATTTGCACTTGGAGAAGGTCTCTGGCAGGTCTATATTTTCCAGCTGACCTTGAGTGCGACTTGCGACTCGACTGCGGTCAGAATTTGGGTCTGAAAAAACGATTTGAAGCAATTGCAAAACATTGGCACGACGATGGACGCGGGAGGTGATCCTGAGCTTCGGAGTGACTGCGCGGTTAACTCTCTAGTTAACGCTCTACGTCTCTGTCCGTGTATGCCATGTAATTCTCGAATCGTTGGTTTAAAAACGTTAAAATCAACTTAAACTGAGCAATAAAAAAAGAAATGCCCAAGGCAGGAATCGAACCTGCGTCGCCACGGCCACAACGTGGAGTACTAACCACTATACTACTTGGGCCGTAAGTCTGAGACGCGAAAAGAGGATATGACGTGGATGACGTCTGGAAAAGTTTGAATTTGAAGTTTTCTGTCTGATTTTGATCCTCCGCTGTCTATAAAAGTGATTCTTTGTCTGAAATCACTTCTGAATTGAACAATTTGAGGCATTCGGGTAACAATTTCGGTGAAAATGCCGCAATTCAGGTTAAAAGAGCGATTTTCAATTGTTCGATAGTCCCAAACGTGGATAATCTCCTTATCCATGCTTGCCTACCGTACCCCAACCGATCACAACAACACACAAATCATTTTTTTGTCAGTTTTCAGCACCTCGTGATGTCACTTGATCTTCGAGTTCTGACCCCGATGACTCAACTTCCTCTCGCTCGCGTGTTCGCACGGCGATCTACGTGCTGTTATGATTGTAATCCCTTATTTTCAATCAACGGCCCCCACCTTGACCCCTCGGGCGTTGTTTTCTTTCCTCTCGCCCCTCCGCCCGTCGACCGCCGGAGATGACGGCGATGGCCTTGGCCTTGAACGGAGCCTCCCGAGCGAAGACTTCTCTCTCGTAGAGAGCAGCGGCTCGCCTCGCGCTCGCGCGCTCGTCGCATACCGTTTTCGCCGCACCAAACTTTCACCCCTTAATCGGCCAGCGGCGCGCGAGGGGTTGTTAACCTTCCGTGCGCGCGGCGCTTTTTCAGACGCGCGCGAGCGGGTGAAAGGAGGCGAAAAAGTGGAGTCGACGATTAGGGAAAGGAACCTCGACGACGACGACCGACCGACCGACGTTGACGGCACTTTGGGGGACGAGAGGAATTGGATTTAATCGTGCAGAGCAGCCAAGGCCGCAATCGTCGGACCTTGGCGCGCCGCAGCATTTTGGCTTGGCTTGGAGGGTTACGGTAGCCGGGTGTAAATAGAGAATGCCAATTGAACCTTGAAGAACGCATCAGCAGCGAGGCGATCGCGGGGTAAACAAAACGAACGGGTTTTTCACAGCTGATTTCGGTGGAGCCGACCTTGTGACACTCGTCGTAGGCGTTTAGGGTGCGAACGAAAGGCAAAAAGTGGTGCTCGTGGACCGAACCGAAGTTGGGAGCAATTCGAGATGGATGGGAATTGACGAGAGGAGCGGTTGCAATCGAGTGCAAAAAGTGACTTTATGAGAAAGAATTGAGAAAGAAGATTAAAAAAGAGATGCCCAAGGCAGGAATCGAACCTGCGTCGCCACGGCCACAACGTGGAGTACTAACCACTATACTACTTGGGCCGTCTGTCTGAGACGCGAATAGAGGATATGACGTGGAGGACGTCTGGAAATTTTGAATTTGAAGTTTTCTGTTGGTCGTTGCGATGTCTGAAAAGTGAATTTCCTTGGATCATCATGTCCATCTGAACGGTCTGAACAGGTCGTGTCTGCATTTTAAGCATGCTTTCCGTCTAAAATCTTGACTTGTGGTCTGTCTAGACAGTAAAACTCTTCATTTCCCCTCTTTCCCCCCACAATCAACGCTTAAATCGGAGCAATTTCGAGAGAAATCGCAACGGACTCTTCTTCGTCGTGTTGGCCGGAGGACTTTGTTCCTGAATCTCGCTCAACGACACGTAATCGCTGGTCGTAATCCGCGGATTTACCGTCAAATCGGCGTTTTCACTCTCTAGAATCTTCTTCACTTCTTCCTCCAACAGTTCAACGCACGGCGAGTCTTCGAATTCCCCGTAGGACCAGGACCGACTGTCGTTGAACATGCTTTAGCTGCCGTTCTTCCGAGGAGAGAGACCGCAGACAAGACAGCGGGTTTTTCGTTAATTTCTACGGAAACCTTTTTTGCTGCGCAGATTTATCCCCCGGCGAAACGCAATTTTTGACGAAAAAACGAAACTCGTTCGTTCTTCACTTCACTTCGCTCATCTCCTCGCCGCCTAATCGGATCTTTCGAGTTGTTGACCTTCGCCAACCGAGGGCACCCGGAAACTAACGAAGCGAACTGTAAAGCGATTTTATCGTTCTCGTCGTTGCCGACATGAATGCCAATGCGGAGGGTCCAAAAGGAGAAATGGAGCGGCAAAAGCAGATCTGAACGATAGGGAGGAGATGGAAGGCGTTGAATCTTACATTAGTTAGTTGTTCCAAGATGTACCGCGTGGACAGACTTTCACCGGACTTTCACCGCGCGGTGAAAGGAATTAGTTTGGAAATATGGTAAAATGCTGACGGCAACGACATTCGGATGTCTTGTGTAAGATGGGGTTGCTTCAAGCTTTGAATTTCTGAAATTGTATGACGATAACGACGTTTATAAACGGATTTTCGGTTGCATACTGTAAAGAACCACAAAATACCATCACATTCACAGAAATGCGCATTTGAACTGCTTGGCTGCTAATCCGCGCTCACAATCTCTAGATTTTGCTCCAAAAAGCAACTCTGGTTGGGTTGCCGTCTTAAAAATTCAGAAAGCATCTAGTTTGTTCCCTTAGATCTGTTGCTTAGCGTTATTTCTGGTTACGAACAGCCGCTTCATCGCTTCGTGAGTCATCTGACACGTTGCTTCCTTTTTAGACCCATTTTGCGATTTGATGTAATTTTCAAGTTTTGAAATAACTTCAATTTTGATGAGACAGCGGTCTTGCAGCGAAAGGTCTGAAGAGCTTCTATTGGCGCCTACAGAGAGCCCATAATAGAGCACCTACAGTAGTTCCACGAGCTGCACAGGTAGGCGAGAACGGGCCTTGCATTCTCTTAATCGCCCACTCGAGTAAACCAAACATCACCATTACACCTCGTCTTCCTCTTCCAAATCTCTCAAATTCCAACATCGCACTGCAACTGACGCTCATAGTTCTCCTCTTCCAAACAAACAACAAAAAGAGGCCTAACGACCGCTCCAAACATCTCAATCCGCTCGCTCGTCGTCGCCTCTTTCGCAACTTCCTCCGCTTCTCCCAATTCATCTCGCGGTTAAACTAATTAAGTCTGCACCGCAGACCCGACGATCCCATTAGCGACAGTCATTTGTCCGCCATTACATTCTATTACATCGCGTCCCGGTGCCGTCTTTAGCCCAGTCGTCCACCCGCTCGCGGCGTCGGCAACTTGGAGAAGCGCCTCTCGCTCGCCGCCGCCCAAGACGCATCGGAAATCGAACACGGCCGCTCGCCCGTCGGGCCATCAGAGCGCCGATCGATTGATTGACCACTTGGGGGCGAGGGCCGCCGCCGCCGCAAGCCGAAGGGTCACTCGTCTCTCCCGATCCGGTTCCAATAACAACACATGTTCGAGGCGGCGTTGCGAAGCGCGCCGTCGTCACCTTTCTGAAAGGTTCTCTATTTATTGCCTCACGTTAACGCGCGATTTGTGGTTTCGAGGCGTCGTGCATTGGGCGAAGTCGTGCGGAGAGGATTTGGAGATTGCGTGCGGTCGCCAGGAGTTGGAAACTGCGAGATGGCGGTTTTTGGAAATGACGGGAAATGATCGTCTTTGCGCTTCTGTGGGTTCCTCTTTGATCAGATCTCAAAGAGGATCCAGAAATCGCGATTTGTCATCGTTTGGAATGAATGAAATATCGCGAATTGTTGAATTGCGAGTAAATGACGAAATCGATGTTTAAAATTCTCCAAATCGCAGATTTCCATTTTGATAGACGTTGTGATCCGTATTGAGCGATCGCTATCAGAATTTCGACTCTCGAAATCTATCTTTTTACTTAGAAAAAGCTTAAAAAAGGGGGATTCCGAGAAAAAATACTAAGCGTGCATGCCGTAACTATGATTGTGTCATATGTAGAGTAAGCTGAAAGCCTGGGGAGTAAAATCTAAAGAAAAAACCTCCAAATTGCAATACAGTTCGCTCTGACGGCCGCAAAACAGGCGTTGAACGTGGATTCGTCACCGCTTTCAGTGAAGTGCGCTTTCATTTATAAAAATGAATCAGTTCGCCGTAATCAATCGACTCCGAGCGATTGCGATCGTCAGCGAGCCAGCACGTGTACGCTTTCCGACAAAAAACGAAACGTGGATCTCGATTGCTTGCGCCTGAAAGCCGGATTGATTGAAAGGACCGATCCGCTATTGAAATTAAAGAAATTGTCTTGAGCGGCCCATAAATTACCATTTCCTCCGATATTTCATACAAAATGTGCCCAGTACAAAAGCATCGATCAAAGACTTAAGTTTCTAATATTCTAACAATAATGTTAGTTGATTTGATCGTTCATCTGTGGGTCCGCATTCTGCTCTGCTCTCATAGTAGTACGTAATAGTAATAGTAACGTTCTTAGTGATAGTGGTTTTTAAACTAAAACTAACATCTAACTTTGCAGCTGATTGGATGCGATGCGTTCACCGTTTCGCTGCAAAGCGGAACTCGTTTGATCGTAAAAAACATCGTCCTTCTAAGCGGACATTCCCACATGTCCAAACTAGGAACCAAAGTTATATAGTGTTGTAATTAAAATTAGTTTTGCGGTTGTTTACCGTGGCCATCGACAACAGACGCCCCGAATTATGAATTTTATCTTCTAGTACAGTCATCCTTTAGTATACCTTAGTCGACTAGAAATCCACGGCATTCTTAACCCCTAAATCACAAAAATCGCTGACTAAATGCTGTTTTTTTGTCCCACCGAACCCCCGAACCCGCGGCCGTCACCAATTCAAACTTCCGTGCAATCAAAAAACGCCTCAAACCACCCGAATCGCCTATCATATCACGTTCACACCATTAAAACCGACCTTCGCCGCCGCCCTCTTTGTCTTCCTCTCCTCCTCCTCAACCAGCGGTCTCGCCACGATCGCCCTTCACGCGTAAACGTCGCTCGCAGTGGGCGTCTCTGCGGATCAAAGACGCGCGCGCCTCTCGCTCGCTCGCGTCTCCTTTAATGTCCTCTTCTTCTTCGTTTTATTGCTTTTGTCCTCTGCCTTCAGGCGTCGTTTCCCCTTCCGTCGACCACCAACGAAGACGACGGCGATGATCCAATTGTGAACGCAACGGCCAGCGCCACTTTCTCTACGGGTATCTATCATCTGCTGCCTCCCGAATGGTCGCCAACGACGACGCGCCTCTCGCTCGGCGCTCCATCGACGAGCGAATCTCCGCGGTCGTCGCGCAACTCGACTTCGAATCGCTGCCGCAGGTCGAAGTGATCAACGACTCGATCGACGCGATCGTCGACGATGAATCCGACCACACACGCCGCAACGCGTTCCTCCGGATTCTGCCGCACGCGGCGAACATCCGCCTCCAACTCTGCTACTTGGTGGCGAGGCGCCGAGGCGAGGAGATCGACTTGGACGGTCTGGGCTACGCGCTCGAGATGCGGAATGCGCTGACCGCGATTGTCACCGGCTCCTACGACGAACAGTACAGGAAGTATGCGATTCTGCTCGGTGAGTCGTGTTTTGTTTACTCGGAAACTTTGGGGCCGAGAGCTGCGAGTCAATTAAGGAAATGTTTAAATCTCGCGATCTTCGTTATCTTACAGTCAGATTATTGAATTTATCAGAGAAATTGCCTGAAAACGAAAATGATCTCTAAAAAACCGTCGAATTTACCATTTATTATAATTTACGCACTTTCCGATTAGGGTTAAAACAGCTGCCGACTGGATGGATATGAATTTTAATATTTTACAGAAAAGAGCGGCACATTTTGATTTTTAGCACGATTTTTGAGCAAAAATTATGCTTCAAAAGTAACTACTACCGTAGTCCACGTCTTGCTTGCCACAAATCTACGTGTGGAGCAAAAAGTAAACTTAAACTCTGCGAAAAACGCAAGACAAGTGATGCTAACGAATTGTTGTCCATTGTGGGCAACCACGTTATCAGATTGCTCTAAAATTCATGAAAATCGTCTAGCCTAGCCAGAAGCAGCGCTATGCCACCGAAAAACTGGATGAAACCCGTGGATTTTAGTTTTTTGGATAATTATCAATGCGGTTGACAAAAATCCACCAAATCCAATTCTCGCATTGTTTCAGGAGTGGTCGATAGCATCGCCGAAGTTCTGATCCTCGAAGCGGCCGTCTTCGACGTCCCCGGCATCTCCGACCATTACGCAATACGAAAGCTGATCGCAAACTCCCTCACGAACCTCACGTATGGGAATTTCGGTTCGAAACAGCGCCTCTGTCGGCACAGCGGACTGATCTCGATTGTCACTCGGATCATCGATCGCTCTCATAGTCTAGCGGTGGTAAGTCCTTGCAAGCACCAGAGAGAGAGAGAGAGCAGAGCTGAAAATTGAAAATTTGCGTTTTTGAGACCTCGAAAATCGTCTCTTTTGGCGCAAACGCAGCTGATTAGAGTGCGCCGCGCTGTTTTCTCTCAAAATCCCACTCCCGGGAGGCTCTAAACGATGTTCCCCTCCACTTTCAGGTCTTCGCCGGTCTGATCCGCAATCTCTCGTGGCGCGCCGACGAAGAGATGCAAAACGTTCTCGGCGAGACCGTTTCGGCGCTCGGCAACGCGACCGTCCGCTCCTACTTTGACAAAGACATCAAATGCTTGCAAGCGGCGCTCTCCGCGCTCTGGAATCTCTCGTCGCACTCCTCGAGGAATCAAACGACGATCTGCGAGTCGCCGCGGCTTCTCGAGGTCCTCATCCGCTCGCTCAGCAGTCGCCTTCCGAACGTCGGCATCGTGGAGAACGCGTCCGGAATCATGAAGTACATCAGCTGTAAGCGCAGCCTTCAGTTACTGTACTCTACAGTAACCCACGATTACAGTATACCTCGCGAAAGAGAGCCAACGCTACTCGGAGCTCTTCAATCAGCTCCAACTCGACAAGCGACTCCTGAACCTCCTCACCTCCCCCTCGTTCACGATCCTCGGGAGCGTGCTGGGCGCGCTGCAGAACCTCGTGGCGCACAACGGCTCGCTGCAACTCAAAATCAGGCACAATACGGTAGCGATGAATCATCTGATGAAGCTGAGGGACTCGACCCGCGACGACATTCGCTCCGCGGTGAAAGGGGTCCTCAATCACCTGAACGCCTCTACCGTAGCCGATTACACGTTCAGCATGCCGCGCTATCCGATGCACTCCGACATGGGGAATATGGGAAACGGTAGGCGCTGCTTTGACCCCTGAGAGACCACACACAGCGTTGTTCAGAAATGTGTTCATCGATGAGCGCCAGCTGCAACATCTCGCACCACGCTGAGTCGTCCAGGCTCCTGCCACGAAGAAACGCTGCCCAACACCATCATCTCCTGCCGTGTCCACTCACCTCGTCGACCTACAATTACCAGAGCGCCTCGAACAACGAGAATTCAACGAGAATGGGATTCCGGTCGGCGACGCTCCCACGCCACTTTGAGACCGCGAATCGGCGGCAGAGCGAATTTCAATTCCGCCAGAATCTCGTGCCGCAGTCCTCCTCCCAAGGACCCGAACAACAAGAGCAGATTGAAGAGTGCCAGGAGCTGAGTGACAGCATGAGAGCGACGAGGTCAACGAGCATGCAGTCGCTGAATTCAGAAGTTCCGGTAAGTGCAGCGGATTTAAAAAACATAAAAAAAGGATTTTCTGTCAAAATGTCATTTTAAATCGGAGATTGTGTCTTTCTGTGCATTGGTGCTGGATTCCAAACATGAAACACAATTGGATTATTTATTTTGGCGGCATTTTCCAAATAAAAACATTAAATTGAATTAAAATTCAGTTAAACTAAATTATTAATTAAACCAAAGAGAAATTTTAAAAATGTTTTTTAGAAATTTAAATTTTTAAATTTTCTAATAATAACAATTCTATCGCTCACCTAGGCACTCACCGAAATTAATTTAAAATAAATTTTATTTAAAATTTATCTAAAATTTATTATATTTTAAAAAATTATAAGAAATCTAAAATTTAAATTTACAATTTATATCTAAAATGAAATGTCACATTTTAAATTGCCCATTTACTAGTTTAAAGCGAGAAAAACCTATTTTGGCGCACCCTAGTTTGCTAAACACTCAATGCTCATTGAATTCACGTTCTAGAACACGAGCGAGTGGTCCTCGGAGATCAACACGACCAACAACAGTTCGCGTCTCTCGCCCATCTCTCTCTCCGACATCCCCGACTCACCGACCCAATGCGAAGCCCCGCAGCCGCCTTCGCTCCCCCTCAGCACCCAGGAGACCCCGAAGCGGACGATCGGAATCGTCAATCCGTCGACTTCGACCCTCGGGAAGACCACCGACTCCGAGGACACGATCATTGCGTTCATGAAGCCGGAATTCGGCGATTTCCCGCTCATCTCGGAATCCGAGTTCAAGTCGCGAGTGGAGGACGACGATGACGAGGGGGATTACGGTGTCTTCGAGCGAGAGCAGTGCGACAAGATCCTCCAGGAGACGCTGAAAGAGGAGGAGGAGGAGGAAGAGGAGGATCTGCTCTCGAACATGATCGACTCGGTCATCCCCAAACCGTCGGAATCCAGCGACGACGGTCTTCTCCTCGAGTCGATCGCCTCGGCGATGCCGCGGGCAAAAAACGCGAAGGCGTTGGCGCGTCGGGCGACGAGCGCGTCAACGCGGCCGCCGCAAACGTCGCACGAGATCCTGAAGGACCTGCAGAGGTCCTCGCTGGTCGCGAATCCGAGCACCAGCGAGCGAGTGAGGGACGCGGCGCGTTTGGCGGACGAATCGGAGGAAGATCGCCTCTCGGAGGACAATTTCGGGCCGCTGGACGGCGTTGACGGCGTGGTGGACGCCGCGTTGCCCGACGACGTCGAAGACGAGCTCCACGCGGAGCAGCTGCTCATCGACTGCAGCTCGTTGCCGAGGCCGAAGCCGAAACCGCCGCGCAATCCGCCGCCGCCGATCCCTCGGAAACCGAGCAATCTGCCGAGGGCGACCAGAGTCGCCACGAGGACCAAATGAGGGCGTTCTGCCCTCCTCTCCTCTTCTCATGATTGCATTTCGTGTAAATAGATTGTGTCGCGCTTTTGAAGATTCTTACAATGCCAGGTCAGAAATAAAATGCCTCGATTTCATTAATTCAAAAAAAGTGTCCTGTATGGGGAAAAAGTGTTGTATTTATGATAATCGTTGCGGTTTCAAGAAAATTAAAAAAAATTATCACTTTAGCCGAGTTATAGAGACATGGGCTTTTTCCCTTAACCGCAGAATTAATTCAAAATAAAGACTCTAGTTTTACTTTTTAGACAATTTGAAGACTTCCGGCGTCCTTCTTGCAGTCAACTGAGAACCGACTTGCAAAGAAGATGAAAAACAAGAAAGTGGAGCCAACAACCCAACCGCTAGACGGTCTTAATCTAAATGATCCACAAGAAGCATGAAAAATGAAATTAAAACCAGATTTGAAACCAGTTGGATTCCAGGATTTCTCCTATGATTCTTCGCAAATTGTGTTCAACAGCAATTGATCTGATCATCGAGAAAAAGCAAAAATTGCAAATTTAGCAACAATTAACGGCTGCCTTTCACTTCAAAGTTTCGGAATATTCATTTCGTGGATTGAAAATATCTTTTACTGGCACTTCTCAAATAAATAAATTCTCGGTACCTAAGTTTCTTGCATTGTGCAGGCCAAAGAGCTTCTGAGCACAACCTAAGCCTTTTTACGAGTTTAAAATTAATTTAGAGTCTAAATTCTTTTGTCACGATGCAGCGTGGAAACACATTAATATCTGCTGATTTCTAAGAATTCCTCTTGCTGTCAACGAACGACATCAAATTAATCATTTTTTGAGTATTTCAGATATTGACATTAAGCAACACTGTCAGCCAGCATTGGATTGCGGATTATTCGTTGGGTTGCAGCCTCAGCGGCTATAAAATGTCATCTCTTGGTGTTCCAAGTCGTTTTCTTTGTAATTCGGGCATCGCGTTGTCTCTCGTGCTTACTGATCATGCGAAATTTGAAAAAGAAAGTCTAGACAGAAGCCAAACTACAACTGCCTCCCATTTCACTCCATTCTCGTGGCGTCTGAGGACACAATTTCAGACGACACGTGTTCTGCGCATTCGTCTCTTCGCTATCAGCTCGTCTCAGGTCGCCGGATCAAAGCGCTCGCGCCGTGCGCCGATCACCAAACGTTGTTAGCACTCGGCGAAGCCGCCGATGCGCACTCGATAACGGAGATAAAAGGCGTTTGCCGCGCAATTCAAATTTCACTTCCTTTCCCACCTGCCGCGCGCGCGTCTTCGCTGGCTCCGCTCCAAACACAAATTGGCGGGAAGAGGGGATTAGACCGCCACTCCCTCGCTCGCTCGCTCACTCCCTCGCTCCCACTTCAGCTGGTGGTTCCTTTCGTCGCCGCTCCTTTCCTCGCCGACTCCCTTTGTCGGCTTCGTCTTTGCGTCCAAAAATTGTCCCGAGAGTCGACCGGGACTCTCGCTCGATCAAAAAGCGACGCGCACCGCGAGGATCAAAGCGTTCGCGCTCTGTTCGCACAGTTTGCGCGCGCGCATCGCTTTCATCTCGCGCAATCGGCCACAGAGAAGCCAACACACACACACGCCGTGCCGCGTCGCGTCTTAGAGCGCCGCCACCGTCGCCACACTGTCCGACGACCTCAAAGAAGGGTGCTAGTCGCTGCAGAGCAGAGCCACAGATGATTCGACGACCTTTGTCGCCACCAACAACAACGAGGTCCTCCTCCTCTTCTCTAATCACGCCAGCGAAGTCTGCCGCCGTCGCCATCATCGAGCGTTTCAAGGCTGATCCAGCGAATATTCAACTGCTCGAGGAGTTGCTGAAGACGTCGCGGTTGGAGAACTTTCGCTGGGAGATGAATCAGTCCGGTGAGTTTTTTGGATTTTGGGATTTTGGCGCGTTTATTGATCGATTGAGAGGGTTGAGAGAGAACTCTAGAGATCAGAGTGGGGGGATTTCAAGGGATTTTTGAGATTTACAACAGGAATGATCCGCGCTTATCTTATCTTCTTGTTTGGTCAACACGACGTCCTCTTTCGAGCGCCGCTGATTTTTCACCTTCTGCCACCGATAGAGCTCACATGAAGCGCGATTTTGCTTGGCGAGTTGAGATCTTGGCGGACAGTTTTGAATGAGAGATGACTGTGGATGAGACTGGCTAGGATTTGTGTCAAAAAACGAGATTTTTGCTGAGTTTGTAGATGGATAAAGGCATATTTTTCAAAATAATTCACACGATTTTTCGCCACAATCAATTCGCGATCAAACGCTGGTCTTCTCTTCCCACAGTCGGCCATTTTGGAGAAAAGACGAACGAGGAGACGCTTCCTTTGAATCAAGACCTCGTAGTTAATGACGTTTTAGTAAAGTTTGAATTTTTGTAGCACGAAAGAATGCCTGTGGTCAAGTTCATAATTACACGCTGATTTAAAATTGTCTTTGGAAACAATCGATTTCATCGTTTTAAAGGTATCCTGTGTGACTATTGACACCAGAAAGCCGACGTTTATCACTATTTTGATGGCGTTTGATTTGAGTTCAATCGAAGCGAAAATGCGATGCAAGAGAACCATTTCCCCCATGTCGGATCGTTTTTGGCGCGTTTTTCGGCTGATTTCAAAGAGAGGTCAGTGGGGAGCTCAATTTAGGTGCGACTAGGTTGGAGTTGAGATGAAAGAACGACCTTCTGATGGGGTTTTGTTCGATTTTCTCGTATGATTTGGTCGCTCGCTGCAAACTTTGCACATGAAGCAGAGATCGCAGGTCAACTGCTAAATCTAATCGATTATTGTCTATGACGCTAGTATGCTATTCGTGACAGTGCCAAATACAGTATCCCAAGACGTCAACGAAACATTTTTTGAAGTTGTTTCCGGTCAATTTTCGCGATTTGCGCACCGAAATCTCAATCTAAATCCAACTTTTGCAGATTGCTTCATGTACCTCGCAAGGGAGCTGATTCACGATGTGGAAAAATACGACTATCAGAGCAACCGCGAGAGTCTGCAGAGGAGAGAGTACTTGCTGAAGGCGCTCACGAATTCATGTTTCCAAAACGAGCGCGTGAAAGAGGCGCTCCTCTCAAATCACCAATTTCTGACGATTTTGTGCGGATTGATGCAGACAAGCTTCGATCTGATTGGGGTGAGTTCTTTTTGAATCGATGTGAGTACACTGCGGAGGGGTCAGAGGGTTTTCAGTTGAGGCAGCGACGTTTCAACGTTTCAAAATTAAATTTTAAAAAATAATTAAAATTAAAACTAATATAAAGCGAATTTCACCATTTTAAGCGCGATTTTGACTGAGCCGCACACAACCTTTCTTTGCGGTGTCTGAATCGCATTCTGCTCCCTCTCCAGACACTCACACCGCTGTCTGTCTGTCTGACTTTGCACCGACCACGTCCCTCTGTCTCGATTTCACGTCATCTCGCTTTCAGGACGTCTGCGATCTGATCAAGAATCTCGTTTTCAACATCAACCCCCACTTCCACGACACCGTCAGCCATTTCGTGCCGAGAATCTGCTACGCGCTCGAGCAGATCAGCATGCGCCAACAGGAGAAACCCGCGCATTGCAAGAATTTTGCGAAGAACGCGCTCAGAGCGTTGTGGAACCTCGTGGCACAGTCGAAACACAATCAGAACACGATATGCCAGAATCCACTCGCGTTCAGGGTGGTCGTCTGGCAGATCGGGAATGGATGCTCCGAGGAGGTCTTCAGTGTCCTTCGATGCATTAGAGGTACCGTAACCCTCATTCTCTCGCAATTACCGTAATCTCCGGCTTCAGAAACAATGTTTTTGCATTACGAGCAGCTCCAAGCGGTAATAACCGAGACTCACATCGTCGATTGGCTCATCTGGCTGCTGACGTCACCGAATTCGATCAACGTGGAGAACGCGCTGCTGCTGCTGAAGGATTTCTGCTCCAACGAGCCTTTGTTGATCGATTTCCTGAGGCACGCGCGTCAGGACGTCGTCCGACTGCTACAGGAGGTCCTCATCAACTCGTGGATCCCGAAAATCAGTTTGACGGCGAGATTCATCCTCGAAGAGCAGATCGGCTTGGACAACAACACGTTCATGGAGGAGGAGGTACGGTAGCCCGTGCAATAGCCGCCATCACTGTGACTACGGTACTTTAGGCGGAAACGATCTGCACCCAGGATTGCCTGGACGAGGACGACTTTCCTCTGGATCTTCATCCTCCGCTTCCCGATCCTCTCACCCCGGCTAATCAATATCACTACCCCAATGCGAGCTACGATCTGGCCGACTTACCGCTACTGGAAGAGAAAGAGGAAGAGAGCCCGAAGAAGGACGACACCCCGAAGAGAAAGAAGTAAATGAGCGGAAAATGGAAGAAGAAGAGATATGGGAATACGGGTCTCGCGTATGAATGCTATAGGGATTTTAATATAAATCATTTACGATATAAGCTCTTCGAAGCGGTCAGTTATCAATGCCATGATAGCTCAGTTGGGAGAGCGTTAGACTGAAGATCTAAAGGTCGCCGGTTCGATCCCGGCTCGTGGCAATCCATTTTTTGCGCTTCTGATTTTTTTTAAATTTTCGGTTGGTAACACTGAATTTAAGCTCTTAGACGGTCTATCTCCTTCAAAATCGAATGAAACAGTCATTTCCGTCCAAAACCAAGCGTTGTGCTCAAAAATAAAAAATTCGCTGACCCCGACGTGATTCGAACACGCAACCTTCTGATCTGGAGTCAGACGCGCTACCGTTGCGCCACGGAGTCATGTTTACTTGTCCTCTCCAATGTCGCTATATTCCAATCCTTTGCATTTTATTACTTTTCATTATTAAAGATCTTGACAACCGGATCTTCTTCCATCTGCTTCGAATTCGCCGTCAGCCGCGCGCAGCTCTCTGGTAGCGAGACCATATTGTCCGACATCAGGTGCCAATCGTAGATGTCGATTGCGTGTAGTTGAATATACGCCTGAATCAGGTCGGTGGCTACCGTAGCCAACGCTGGCGAGCACATTTCAAGCATTACGGGACCGTGGCAGTTACGGTAGCACTCCTGAAAGGTGCACAGAAGGTCCAATTCGCGCTCGTATTTCGTCAATTCGGGTTTCGTGAACACTTCGCCGATGGGCGCTCTGTTCCCTTCCCTGATCGTCTCGAGAGCCCGCGTGTGGCAGTGCTGATCGCATTTGAGAAAGGTAATAGGTTCAGTCTCTTCCAGACAAGACCTCGCGGAGAGAAATTGGCGCCTTTTGAAGTGACAAATGAAGTTGGAGGGCGAGAAAACGCGTTCTGCGGACTGAATTCGGAAAATTCACCTGTTCGGTCAGTCTTTAACGGTCGCTCACCTCATCATCGCATTGATCCATGAAGCACTTTGTGTGGTTTTCCGCTATATCGCAGTACTTCAAGTAGTTCGGATAGTGGAGGATCAGCGGGTGAAAGGGAAAATCGTAGTAATCTGACATTTTCACCTCAAAATTCGACTCAAAATCCGATTTCCAGCTCTTCGTGCAGTCCTAAAAGACGTTCTAGGCGGGTGAGAATGGAGATTCGCACCTGGAAGCATTCAGGATCCGTGGAATTGCTCTCCGAGACGAACATGAACTCGCGTTTGAAGCGCCGCCATCTGGGAAGCGGAACGTTCCCGTCGACTGCGCAGAACGAAAGGAAAACGACGGCGACGAGCGAACGGTACAACATTTGGGTTGTAGTGGGCGCTGCTGTGGATATCGACCCGAGAGCGGAATTTAGGACGCGCGAAGGAGGATGCGGGAGAACATCTGATAACCTTCAGAGTGCGCGAGCGAGTGAGTCACGCGGCGCGAGAGTGACCGCCGGAAATGAGTGAAGATCAGAAATGAAAGCGCGGTCAGCGATTTTAATCTCAAACTCAAATTCTCAAACAAATTAAATTTTTACATTTTTAAAAGAAATAATTAGTTAATTTTTATTACAGTTTTACGTGCCGTTGGAAATTTTGGTTTGCCAAAGATTAATGAAATTTTGAAGCAAAGTAAACTAATAATTTAATAAAAAATGTAAAATTTAAAAAAATTATTTCTCTTTTTTTGGTCACTTTTTGGCTTACTTCTCAGTCACGATCAAATTATAATAAAATTTTTCTTTTTATTTTTTTTTCTTTAGAACTTCTCGCGTTGAGTGGTTGAGTCTCAAGTTTATCGAATGTTTTGTTATTGCTCAAAGGGCATATCGCCAGAATTCAAAATTTATACCGTTTCCGACCTAATTTGCTGTCAAAAATGCCATTTTCAAAGTTATTTCCGTCTTTAACGCCAAATCATCCACAACTCTCAATTTCCAAATATCGGCGTCCTTTGAAGGAGGAGCACACGTGTTCTCCGTTTGCATAGCGGAGCATTCATCCCCTCAAGCAAAGCTCTTTGTTCGAGTCCCAATCGGGAATGTGTCATCTCCGTCCGTCGATTGTTCGGCGTTCCTCTTTAGAGACGAAATCGTAAGGAAAATTTCAGATTGTTTTTTTGTATTTTATGGCGCACACTGGCTCGTCCCACACGCGCTTTGCCGTCTTTCAAGTCGTTGCTTTAACACTATTTTTGTACATACATTGATTTGATTTACACGCCAATATCAGAAAATCCAAAAGAATCGACTGCCACGAGCCGGGATAGAACCGGCAACCTTTAGATCTTCGGTCTAACGCTCTCCCAACTGGGCTATCATGGCGCGTGTCCCACTCACCTACCGCTTCTAATCTCTTATGCCCACAATCGATAGTTTTTAGTTTTGAAATGTCAATTACCCTCGCTCGCTCGCCTTCTTCCTCGCCTCCAAAGGTCATCTGCAACGCCGCCGGCCTTGTCGTTCCCTCCTTCAATTGACTAAACTCTCAATGTCACTCCTTTCCTCGCACCTCGCTCGCTCCTCCAATGTTTCAAGTTCCGCGATGCGTGATCCATTTCTCGCTCGCTCTCCCAGAGGTTCCGATTCCCGCGCACCTCCTCGTCACTCTTTAGACACTCGCCAAACTCTGCCACTTGAAAAGCGGAGCGCGAATCCATGCGGCGACGCTCCAAACAAACACTCGCTCGCTGAGTAAACACGAATTTTGCGTCCAGACGAATTTGGTTCGACATGATAGTCTCGTCTCGACCGACCAGTCGTCCGCGCTCTCCGTTTGGCGCTCTGTTTGGGGTCTAATGATATACGGTTCGCTTTGGGTGGTAATTACGCACACACGCGATGTAGTTGTGGTTTGAGTGACAGCCGATGTACTGAATTAGTAAATGAAACTGTAGATTCGTCTGCAATTATTAAGCCTAAAGAGTTTCACTACTTGTGATCAAATTTGTGTATGCGAAGGGCGCCTTTATTTAGTTTTTTTTCGATTTTTTCCGTACTTCTTGGCGAATTAGCATTTGTTTATGTGATTTTTGAACGGACAAATATTTTGACGCTGAAAATCGGTTTGTTTTCCGTTTTTAAGCGCCTTTGAGCTCCAACAGCTGACGTTATAAACAATTTTTGAAATTCAAAACAGTCATTATCGTTGGCGCATCTGCCGTAATCAATAATCGGAGAAGTGAACGGTCAGCTTTTTGTCTGTTTTGTGAGTATGCGCGTCCGAACGTTTAGTTACTACGAGATCTGCGCATAAGAATTGGATTAGCCGCTTAGCCCTTCTACAGTTTCCACGTTTTGACGCATTCACTCTCCTTCTCTCTCGCTCGCTTCATTACCCTCAAGCACCACTAAAATCTCTCATTAATGCGCATAAATCAAATCAAATCAACGCATAACCAAACGACCAATTAATTATGCAAACCGACCGCTTCTTCAAGGGCGCCCACGAATGAATTCGTTACTAGAATCGCAGATTTGTCCATCTAAAACTGCTGCGATCCCAAAATCAACCAGAGTAACTCGCTGCTTCTTGAAGTTGAATTTGTGAAACCTCAATTTTTTGTCTTTCATTCGATAAAATTGGCCTTTTTTTCTCCAATTCATGAATTCAATAGTTTTGTGACCGCTGATCGTTTGTTGGTCCATCGAAGTTGGTCCATTAGGAGCATAATTTTGTCAAAACTCAATATTTATGTTTGCCGTATAGTCTATTTCTGCCCTAGCTGTGCATGGGTACTGTATAACACTCCAGACTGCTCGCTGCGAGACCGAAAGTGTTGAAGCGGAATAGTCTGAATATGCAGATTTCAGGACTTTTGTGAGATTCTAACGATTGCATCGTGTTTGCCGAACTCTTTTTCTATGGCTCCTGAATCTCGTTCAAATGTTCTTGCTGCTGGATCTAAGTTTTTCCTTCAAAAATCCCGATTTGCTCGAGGTTTTCCCCACTCTGGAGTGAAGATCGTTCGCTCTCTGCAATCCTCTCGCGCCGCTGCCTTCGAGCAGCACTTCAGAAACGCGCATTAATGCGCGTGCAACACGCATAAACAAGGCCTCATTTAATTATGCACAGCGCCGTCCACGCGCGCCACAAATCATCGCCGACCAAACGGCGTCCTCGCGCGACAATTTGTCACAATGACCTTGTGGTCCGCCGCCGGCGGCGGTCGAACGCCCGCTTGAATTATTAAAATGACCATTCGGTGGCCGGGGTTGACGCGCGCGCGCCTACCTGATGCGGTTGCGCATTGTCGCGGTAATTGGCGGAGTGCGCCACAGCGAGTGGCGCGATTGCGCGCTCTGTGCGCTGCAGCACGCTGCTGCAATGCGCTAAGCGCTCGCTCGCTCGCAGCAACGGAGGTTCCTGGGTTCCTGCTGGGGACCGGAAATTGTCCTCAAACGCACACACAGGTGTGTGTGGCCCTCAAGTGAGGACCGGTTGGCTGAGGGAGGGAGGGAGAGGCGCGCGTCTCCTGTCAAAGATCAAACAATTCCTTGCGAGAGTAATCGTGCATCGCGCGCTTTTTGCGTTTTTGCGCGTTGTGTTTGAGCGCTTTTTTGAGTTTTTTGCGCTACGCGTGCGCCTCGCGTAAACATGATTTCGAATTGAAGTCATTGGACGATGTGATGAAGCGGGTTTTTGTGCCTATCGTTGAGTGAATTTGAGGGAATAAATCGGGCTTTTGGTGCAAACGACACCGTTGGTCTTAACAACAATTTTGCGTTTCTTCCATTTTTGCTCACAAGTGATAAATCAAACATCTTTTGAATAACATTTACGTTTTTTTGTGTTTGCCGTCCTACTCCGACCTAATAAGTCTGAAAAACTCATATTCTGGTTGCTGGTTTCAACTTTTAGTGACTTTTAGTCATAGATTTAAATTTTAATTTTTGACGGCCGGATGAATTGATTATTGAATTTCACAATTTAGAAGCTAGTGTTTTGAATACTTTAAGAATTTTGTACAGTTTTCCCCGAGAGATTACGTGCTACTCGGCAATCAGAAAAACATTTAAATCTTTAATCACTTTTATTCAACCATCTTTTACCTCTTCTTCTCTGGAAGCTGCCGTTGATGTTTTTTTACTTTTGTAGTTGTTAACTCTGCTGTTTGACGACAAGACGTCTTCTCTCTCTTCGCAGTTGACTCTCCCTCCAACCGCTCATCCCTCAGACTTCCCACTTGTCTGTTTGCGCATCTACTCTCCCCTCGATTTGTTTGCTCACAATTCAAATCAAACAATTTTTGTGTTTTTTCATTCGCTTTTACCGTGAAAACTACAAATTTGGGATTTTTGCAGGTTTTAAAAAGAGGCCGGATTTGTGGCTCGGGCACAATTTACGTTGAAATTGCAAAGCGTTGCTGACCAGATTTTGATTTTGTTACTGGCAGTTCAGTGCTGAACGAAAGCGATTGAGAACGAGAAATGTTCCATTCTTGGTATTTTTTTTGTTTTTAGCAACCTTTTAGCTGTTCAACCAACCGTTGGTGCTGTCAACTCAAATCAGCGTTGTCGAGTCGTGCTGCTGAAATTGTGGTTCAAGCAAGTTCAATCTGATTTTAAACCCTATTTTTGAAAACTCGTTCAAACGGCGTGATTGATTGCTATAACCCGATCTGCCATTCAGTCGCTGTATTCCACGACATTATAATTTATTTATTTTTGAAAATCGCGGTTTTCCCTGAAAACAACATCTGGCGTTCATGCCTTTTCAGTCGTCGGTATCGACTGATTTTTGCAAACGAGAAACCTGATAGCCTCTTTCCGTTTTTCCGTTGTTTGAAGCCTTTTTGCTCTTTAAATCCTAAGACAATCTTTGTGCTGTTTCCTTTTTCCGGCCCTCATTTAACCCATTTCAATGTTGCTTCTCACAATCCGTTCATTCATTCCCCGAGGCGTTTCCTCGAATAGACGCGGATGTTTCATGCGCGTTTTCAAAGAATTTCAATCAGCGTTTTTGTTTCATCGCGCAGTGGATTCAACCTGTTTTGGCTCCGCGTTGATTAGAGGAAGAAGTTGGAGTTTTCGGTTCTTTCAGTTCGATTTCGCGAAAATTCAATATTTTTGCACGGTCGCCTCCGCGTCATGCGCTGAACGGAAGCTGTTTTTCAACTCCGAAAGTGCCGCGGTTTTTGTCGTTTTTGATCTCAAATCAAAGGCGGATTTTACGAAAATTTGAGTTATTAGGTCGGTACGTAGCCTCTCATTGGGCATTCCCATTCAAGCACTGTTTTAAGACGTTCTTAACCGCGTGATTCTAATTTTTAATTGATTTTATCGCGAAATTACAAAAAATCAAATCGCGTCTTAAAATTTCCATTTTTTGTCGCGTTCTCGATTCAATTCTCGTTTTAAATTTGATTTCTTCGTCCGCCGCTCGATTGCAACTCGCAGTCGCAACCTCCTCGAGGTCAATTCGTCACTTTGTTCCCCATTTTTCGCTTTTGTTCCCCCGTTCCCCCTTCATTCTCTGTTTACTCGCCTCAAACAACTTCGAACCCTTTTTTCTGCTTTTATCTTGTGAAAGCCGATCTTCCGCTCGTCCGATCGCGCTGCGCGGAACCGGAACCCGCGCTAATCCGTCGCTTCCTAGCATTCCAGACGTCGCCGGTCATCTCCCCGCCGCTAGCCTCTCCTCTCCACAGCTACATCATCAGCGCCGCTGTCAACTGTGGGCGGAACAGCAGAGCGCGCGAGCGAGAGGCGACGAACCAGATCCTCTCCCCGACGCCGCCGCCGTTTGATATTGCGCAGCGCTGCCGTGTGCGCAAGAACAAGAATCCGCCGTCGTTTCTGTTGTATGTCGTCGTGGTTGTCGGTCGTCGAAGAACGCCGCTAAGAGAAGAAGAACTCATCACATCAGCTGCGAGCGAGCGCTCCGAGCAAAGAGCCTCGGGCGCTGATATGCTAATCGACAATCGCGATGATTAGGAGAGCAGAACGCACGAATCGCTTCTTTCTTCTCTTTTGTATTTTCTGCTATTTCGCGCTTTCGGATCGAGGAAGAGGTTGGTTTTGTTAGCGATTTTCGTTTAATTTGAGTTTTGACCTTAGATTATAGCAGTGAGGACGCATGTCAGAGCTGATATTGATAACTCTGTTTTCACTTATCTTTTTGTGGTCGGAAAGTGATTCACTTTTTTGAAGCCCCAAGCCCCAATGCCCCAAGCTAAAGTTAACTCAAGTGGCTCATGAAGAGAAGCGAAATAACTCAATGTTTGCCACGGAAATCCTGAATTTTGACAATTCAGATTATTTAGTTTGTTTAAAATGCACTTTTGGAGAGTTTTGACCTGTAACGAGTGATACTTGATAAAATTTAATTATCGGAATTAAAGGATTTTTATTTTATAGAAATGATCCTATCAGATTTTCAAAGTTGCACCAGAAGTTCCGTCAAATTGCAAGGTGAATTTGTATAAAAGAATGGTTTTGGCAATTGCAGACTTTGTTTAGTCGTTTAACCGATTAATCGGCCAATTTAAGTCCTCTTTGATGTGTGCGTTGGTAAACAAATTCAGTTTTTGACACTGGCAAGTGAAACCTCTCTCTCTCTCGGTGGTGCATTTGACCCAACATTCAGAATGTTGTCAAATCTTGTTAAATCTTGCAGATCTTGATAGTTCGAATCAAAAAGAAGCCAGAGGCTCCACTCAATTCAAGCTTTTCCAAATTTAATACATCTTTGTTTCTGGAACGTTCTTTCTTGGTCTGTCACGTTTTCTCGAACACCAAAGCAGTTGCGCACGTAGTCAGAGCCGGAGGATGGAAAACAGGCGTCAACTTATTTTGTCCTTTGGAGCGTTAGGAACAGGGATTCTGTTATGACGCACAAGCGTTGGACGAACAGTCGATCACGGTTTCCTTTGTGACAAACAATCCAAAAGGTGCACGTAGCGGTTGATCTCCCTCAAAGTATCACATCGAATGCTTCGTTCTCTTAACGTTCAATCTATTATTCCTGTTTACGACCGCGCAGACCATTATTCAGGGCTTATTTTGAATATCTGCAAATTTGTGTTCTTGTAGATCTGGGTAGCAGCGGGAAGACTCTATTCAACATTTTTTTGTAAATTCACCGGGATTTTTGATGGCGCCGGTTTTCCAACTCATCATAACAAGTGACCCGTAAAATAACGAAAGACTGATACCGTATCTTCTTCGAATTTTCTTCATCTTCAGTGCTTTGTTTTCCAAACCATCAATCTGTCTTCCTGTTTACTTCCGGCCAGATAATTGCCTATTTTGAACCTCTCAGCATGCCTCACCGCATCTGAGTTTGTTTTCTTCTAAGAAGTAATTAAATGGGGAGAACTTAATCGAACGATGAAGGAAGTATGAAGGAAGTACATATTTTTATTGTTTTTATTGTCAAAACAAGATTTGTCTATTTAATTCTTTAAAACCATCTTGATTTTCTGATGCTTTCCAACTCCTAATTGGCGTCTTCATTCTGTTTTACTAGCACGTTAGCATCACACTTGATTGACTCAGTTGCAGCAGATCACAAATGACTCTGTTCGTTTTGCACGAAAGCTGGCTGTTTGTTTGCTTTTGAGGATTTTCCATCAAAAATCGTTTTTGAAGCTTCCATGTAGACGCTCCTTACTGAGCCAGTTGACTTCAGAGGCCCATTTTTTGAAGCATTCCAAGAATGTTCTGCCTCCGTCTTTCCCGCTCCGCATCTGACCTTGCCGCATCATGTTTCCTCTCCATTAAGACACCTCGCTAATCGCCCAGACCTTTGTCTCTGGTTTGCGCAGCTGGCGGGCCATCTGCGCGCGCCTTTTATCTCCGCCTGACACCTTCATTCCATGATGCAACCGGTGTCTTTGTCTCCAAAACGATCATCTGCTGCCGCCGCTGCTGCGCCATCGTGGGAAAGGATGTCCGTTAGGCGTGCGCGACGATAATCCCCTTTGGGAGAAAGTAAATCAGAGAGACGCAAAAACGGGCGAACAATTAGCGCATCGCGCTCGCTCGCCAGTCCACTCATCCTCGACTCAAAACTCCCACTTCTGTGCGCGGTGCGACCTTCGCACAGCAAAGAATAATTGTCCCTCCGGTGCGTCGCCGCCACGACGAGGACGCAGTTAATCCCCTTGAACTTGATGTCTTCAATTGGCGCCCGACAGAGATAACCCGATTTGGGGATGTTTTGGTCGAAGTGAGAGGAGATTACGGCGGGAAGCGGCGGTTGGCGTGGGAAACGAGACCGGAAAGGCGGAATTTTCAACTGTCATAAAACGAACTAAAAGAAGGTTGCAAACAATTGATAGGAAAATCAATAATTAATTAAAAATTTGTTAAAATTTAAAAACTAAATTTTAAAAATTGAAGATTTTGTGATGGAAATTAACTTTGATTAATTTCAGCTTTCTTCATTGGAAAAATTACAATATAAATTAATTTTAAAATTTTTTAAATATAAATGGGATTTTTTTTAATTCCTGCTTATGAATCAGGTTTAAATTCGGTTTGGTTTTGAACTGACGTATTTAAAAAAAATCAACTTTAAAATATTAATTTAATTTAATGATTTAAAAAATTTCAATGATTTTTTTTATTAAATTTAATAATTATTTTTTAAAAATTCAAATAAACACTTTTTAAAATTCTAATGTTTCTACGATCCATTCTTTCCCTACAAAAAATCGTCTTCGGCTTCAAAAGCAGCCAAACAATAACATCAAATCAATGACCGGATGATTCGCTCGGCCGTCAGCGCATCCTGCAGCGCAATGAGATCAAAAAAGTGATAAAGAAAACCAGAATCCGGCGATGCGATTACGCGCATCGCGATCGCGATACAATCGATTACAAAGATTTCTATTTCCAGCCGTCGCCGCATCGATTCCGATCTGCTCGCTGGAGGCGATCGACTCGCCCACGCATCAACCCTCCAAACATGTCGCCACGCTGCCGCTCCTCGGCCAGAGCAGCTTCCTCTCGCTGGTGGCGCATGGCAACCTGAGTACGGTAGCTCAGGGTCACGAGCTGCAGTGCATTCTGCAGCTGGAAACGTGCGTCAATTGTCTCATCAGCGTGCAGTACGCGCCGCCACGAGGATTCCTCTCTGATCTCGATTCGAAATTGGTGAGTTGGAGTGACAGGAAGGGAGGAAGGAGGAGAACACAAATTGGGGTTGAAGGACGTGTTTTGAGGTTGACATGTGAGAAGAAGAGGGTGACAAGAGGACGTTGGGAAAGGAAAGTGAAGGGAAGAGCAGATTGAGGAAGAAAACAGGAAAAATCAATCACAGAATCAAAATTGTGGAAAATTTTTAACAAATAATTGAAAATTCATTTTTTAGTACAAATTTTTAGAAAATAAAACAAAAGAAAATTGTTATATTGTTCATGAAATTCCAAAAGGTGTTATGATGAAATAAAACAGCTTAATTTTTAAAACGACAAAATAGAAATCGAATTAATTGAAAATAAAAATATAAAAATATTTTTATTTTTATAATCTCAGTATTTTATAATTTATAATCGAAAAATTTCAGTTTAGTTTATTTTTAGATTTTTTTTAAAATATTCATCCTTTTCTTTACAATTTTTTTGAAGTTTTTGAAAAATAATTTTTTAGAAATGTGCGGAAATCGTTAAAATTTATTTTAAAAAATTTTTAATTTAATTAACTTTAATACATAAAATTTTTTAATTTTGGTGTTTTCAAAATTTATGCTGAGAAGTTGAGAAATGTCACAGAACAGACGTCACACAACTGGATGTCCGTTCCTCCTCATGATCCTCTCGCTTGCAGATCTCAAAATGCGACGAAAAACTCGCAGAGCACGACGCGTGCTTCAACCTCGAATTCCTCGAGCCGCGCAGCGACCACAGCGGCGTGCGGCGTCTCTTCGACTACTACACACGCACGTCCATCTGGGATTCGCCCGGTCGCTCGACCGTCAACAGCACCACCAGCGCCATCACCTTGAGACTTTTCTTGCGGAACGTGAATTTGAGGGCGAAATTAGAGAATTATCTGGATGGATTGTTCCCGATACGCGTTAGCGTGTACGGTAGGTGGCGCCGTTGCTCTAGAATGAATTGAAAAACGGCGGATTTCAGAAAACGTGGAATTGTTGGAGGGAAGTTCAAGGTCAACGGCGAACGAGTCGTCGATCGGATTCATCAAAAGTCCGCGATTTCCGGACGCTTATCCGCGCAACATTCAAAAGAATTTCACGATTGTCAATCGTAATCCGGACGGATTTGTGCGCCTCACGTTCGACGACTTTCACATGCATTTCCAGAGTGAACTTAGGGTGAGTTCAGAATATAGTGACTTTGTGGCCAGCGAGAAGACATGACTCCGTGGCGCAACGGTAGCGCGTCTGACTCCAGATCAGAAGGTTGCGTGTTCGAATCACGTCGGGGTCAACGAATTTTTTATTTTTTCTTGAAATTGCTTATTTTGGTCTCAAAACGATGTAAACTGATTTTTAGAACCCAAAAACCATAAATAAAAAAACCATAAAAAATCAACAAAAAACAGATTGCCACGAGCCGGGATCGAACCGGCGACCTTTAGATCTTCAGTCTAACGCTCTCCCAACTGAGCTATCATGGCACATAATACAGTTTTCCCTACTTTGCTCATATCCCCGTTGCAGATAATCGACAGTGACTTCAACGAACTCTTCAACAGCCGCTCCGATTACCGTAGACCCCCGGCGTTGATTTCGACCGGAAATCAGCTCTTCGTCATCTTCGCTTCGCACGATTTCTCGCAGCTGATCGGATTCCGCGCTCGCTACGAGTTCGTTGACGAGAGAGATTGGCCCGAGAGACCGACTTCCATAGGTTTGCACCGCTACCGTAACCCAGAGACGCATTGCGGAACGACTTGCAGACTGCGATAAGCACTTTGAAAACTACGGCGGAGTGATTTCGCTGTCGAATTATGATGAATTGGTGCACACACACGTCGATTGCGTCTTCCTCGTGGGACGCTTCCCCTCGCTGGCCTCCACCTTCGACCACATCTACCTCAAAGTGGAGGAATTCCACATGCAGGGCGTCGGGATGAAGTTGGAGGTGCGCGAGGGCGCCGTCTCCACCTCCGATCGGATCCTCTTCCTCCTCGACACCCAATCGCGCTCGCAACTGGCGCTCAAACAGCCAAATTCAGGGTTTTCCACTCGGGACCACACCATGTCCGCGTACTATGTGCGCCTGCGGGGCTATTTGACTTCCACGTAGGCGTCCAACCCTCCACCAGCGCCTCTACACTGCATTCTCTCTTCAGGTCGGGTCTCTCGATCGTCTTCACCCAATACTACCGCTGGTCGACCGCGCTTTGTCCCGGAAATGGCGAATTCCACTGCGACAACGCGCGCTGCATCAAGACGACCCTCCGCTGCGATACCGTAAACCACTGTGGAGACGGCAGCGACGAGGTCTGCGCGGTTTCCGACGACGTCTACGACCACTCGAGGTGAGTAGATCGTGGCAACAGCTACCGTAATCCCCTAATTTGCAGCGAGAACGAGATCGCCGGCATCATCACCGTCGTCATCGGCGCGTGTCTCCTCCTGCTCCTCATTCTGCTGCTCCTCGCGATCCTCACGCGCGTCTACCGTAACAAACTCGTCTTCCGGCTGCGCCGCGAGGTCTCCCACATGCAGCGGACGCCGCCGACCGAAGCGGAGATCAGCGCGGGGCCGAGTATGCAGACGGTCGGCGACCGCCGCTTCTACGTCCTCCCCGAAAATCAGATTTCGGTCATCGAGGCGCCGCCGACCTACGACGACGCGCTGAAGCATCCGTCGGTGCTCACCGGGTACCCGACGCCCGCCTACACGAATCACTCGTTCGCGCACACGCCCACTGAGGTAATGCAGAGCTCTGTTCAGTGTTCAATTACGGTAGAAATCGTTGCAGGACGCGCCCGGCAGCTCGCAGACGCAAGACGATCTCCCAGCGTACAGTTCGAGGACGCCGTCGCCTCGCGCGGCGCCGCCGACGGCGCGGAGGAAACGAAACGCGCAGCAGAAGGCGAATTCGCTGCCTGAAGCTTCTCGCTCGACTCCGGCGGAGTCAACGGAGTCGCCGGAAGCCGCGGCCGCCGCCACGAAAGACTCCGAATCTTGGGTTTAATTCTAGTCAACACAATTCCTAGCGTCGATTCACTTTTGTACATAATTTGAGAGAATATAAAGAGTTTTCACTTGATGCGTGAGAGCAGAAGGCGCCAGCTCTGCCTGGAACTCTGCCAGGCAGAGCTGTTCCAATTTGATGTTGAGAAGCTGTTGTGACCCCGAAACTGCGGCCAGGTGAAGTTTATTTGCACTTTGCATGCATCTGTCGACCGTTGCTGCTCGCCCCTCAGTCAATCCAACCGAAACAAGCCAAAATAGTACTTGAGGAGAGGTTCGTTCGAGATTCCTTTGACCAATTCCGGCAGCAGTTGCTTCGGCACACCCCACGTTGTCTTCAGACGCAATGCATGCAAATCTTCCCCTAAAAGAGCCTCGTTTACGATCTGGGCGCGCATCGAATAGATTCGCACTTGTGAACTCGCGTATTTGAATCAACATAAACGGATCGCGCTCGGTTCCAACCTCAAAGTCGACCCATTTTTGGCGTTCTGCTTGCAGCAACGTCTCCTCCAGGTTCGGATCCGACGGTTTTCCTTGCAATTTCCGGATTGCTTCGTTTGCTACGGACGCTGCAGTCTCCAGTAGATAAGTGGAGCGTGTGAAACCGCCGACAAGGTTCAAGTCTCTGTGGTATCCTTTGGTCTAAACTTCAATCTATTCAATCTTTCACGCAAATGACTCTCACATTGAAAAAAATCCCTATTTTCTTCGTCATTTCGGAATTGATTCCATAGCGATTGAGTTCTTCCGTTGCCCAGGCAAGGATGGAACGGATGCTCGGCTCCATCTCCCCGGTGCGTGTGACGTTGGTGGTGCTGTTGCCAACTCCCAGCAGCTTGTTCACGTTCTTCTGCGCGTCGAAAAGCTGTTTGATCATCGAAAACGCGGTTTCGTGGACGGTTTTGTAGGCGAGCACTTTGCGGTCCACTTCGTCGGCATCTGAAACCAACAAATGCGTCAAATCAGAAGAGAATCGGCCGATCGGTGCCTCTAGTCTTCTCGCAACACATGAACTTCACCCGGGTGAAAGTCGATTTGTCGCCACACGGCGTGAGGAACTTGAATGCGTAGGCGCTCTGAAAATTCGATTTTCGGAGGATTTTTCGGGAAACGACTCACCTTGCAGTGCTGCGACCCGACCATCCTCATCCACTCAGTGGCGTTGGGACAGAAAAGGTTGGCCCAATGGTCCTCATAGCACTCGGTGGGCAGATTTTGCTCGGATGAAGTGGAAGAAGGTACGAGTAGGAGGAAAACCGCGCAAATACACCACATAAGTGAGTTTTTCTTAATCCGTCGGCGTTTTGAAAGTGCGACCTACGAGAGCGCGATCTACCAGAGAGTTGCTGATATGAACGGCCGAAGGTCGATCAGATCTGATTTTCACTGTGTGAATAACCTTGATACCATAGAACGGGGCGGCCAATACGTGCTCTCTAGACTACAGTTACATGGCAGCTCAAATGAGAGAGCAGAAAGACATTTATTATCTCTGAAAAAGCCACAAAGCACAAGCAAGAACACAGGGCACCAGAAGAACAGAAGACGCCAGAAGAGCGGAGGACAGCAGCGAAATGCGAGAGGACGTCACTTCTCAGTACATCGGAAGACGCCAGACGAACGGAGAGGGATGGCGGCAAAAAAACTAAAAAAAATTATCAATTTCGATCAAAAAGAAGAAAAATCGCATACGAGATGAGTGGCGGATGCTTTGCTGCTGTCGCTCAGCAGCAGCTGCAGCGCCCCTGAACACAGGGCAATCCCAAGCATTGTTGGTTGCTGAAACCAGAGACGCAGCTCGTCTTCACAGCCAGGGCTGTCAAGACGACGGCGTCCAGTGTCGAATCTCCTCCGATGATTTCTTTCATCGGAGTGTGGCAATCACACCGATTGTTGACGCAAGAGCCGATGAGGCCGCCGCAATCGCGGTCATTTTGCACTCCTTCTAGGATCTTCTTCGTCGCATTGCCAATCGCATGAGTCGTGTGCTCCACCGCATTCGTTGTCGGCTTTGGCGGAAGGGAATTTGTCAGCAGAAAGGAACGTTAACGCTTTCCTGGGCACCTTGGACGATCACAGTGGTCAATTTTCAATTATTTCATCTCGGAGAAGCATGCTCCCCGATGGCATTCAGCGGCTGATAAGCAGATCGTGTGAAATGGGCCTTGCGGGGCTCTTTTAATCGGAGTATTCGCCTAAATTTGATTCTTTGAAACTCGAACATCAATACTCGTCAGCTACTCTGGTCTCTGATCTCTCAGCTAGCAAGAGAGATTTGATTTGAGCGCCGAGGCCGCAAGGCATTTGCGCGTGACTCTGGCGCGGTTGCAATTTGGCTCAGAATGGTCGTTTTCTCGTTCTTTTCCACCTCCACATGACTCAGAGAACGCCGAAAAAGCGCAGAAACGTGTCGACGAGGGCTATTTCCGCAACTGCATTCATTTTAGCACCGATTCCGGGATTGAATCGCTTTGCGTTGATTCTGACGCGCGTGGAAAGTGTTCTCCAAACGTTTCTGCGCGTGTTCGGAGCGAAGATCTACGAAAACACTTCAGAATCGCTCAAAATCGACCAAATTGGGTGTTTTTTTTTTGGTAATTTACAGTTCGAATTGATTCGTTTTGACCTCAAATTGCTCTATGATCATGACTGGAAGCTGCTGCAGCTAGCGTTCACTGTGAAAAATACTCGAATAGACTCAAAATAATCAGAATCAGGGCGCTTTTCCATTGAATTGCTTGATTTTTGTCGAAACTCCTCATTATTTTGCGGCTGTAAGCAGCTCAGGCGCTCAAAATCGCTTGAAAACCTCAGCCAAAACAGACTTCAGTCGCTAATTCACAAATGACGCTCCGCATTGGCGCCCTGCGAGAAGCGAGAGCTTCTTTCTGTTATTCGAAGAACTTCCGTTTCAATTAACAAAGGAAAGTTGCAAACCTGGTGGAGATTGAAGCCGAGCAGGACGATCAAAAGGACGAAATAGTGCGGATTCGCCGACTCCTCGGCGTCCTCGCCCAGGAGTCGGCGCACAATGGCGAGAGGCGGCTGGCGGAGAGGGGCGGTGCGGGGCCGATCGCAACAAGACAGGCGGGGAGAGACGGAGAATCGTATTCATAAAAACTTGTAAGCGGAAGTTACAACGGCGCTAATAGTTCTTTCCACCCAACAAACACCACCAAGTCGGTGTGTGTGGAATCCCAGGTGCGGACAAATTTCATCTTTTCGCGCACCTTTCTTTAGATTCCGAAGAAATATATCAACATTTTCGAGATTCACACGCACCGGGCGGCTAGCGCCACAACATTGGTGTTCGTTCCTTCCAACGCTTTTTCAAAACACCCGCCGATGTGTCATTGCCGTGCAACCTCGTTGGCTTTGCTCTTAATCAGCAAACCATTTCAATCGACGCGCATGCAAGGATTACTCAAAGCAACGCAGAAATTAGCACAAAAACGGTGGCATAGATGTTTATTCATAATTGTCGTAAATCATATTCATGTTTTAATCCTATTTCTTCTCGGACGTGGAAGAACGGGCTTCGGCGATTAAATGAACGGCGACGCCTTCAACGACGAGCAGTCTGAGCCATCGTCATCTCGCTTTTAGAGCTTCGCAGCCTGTACTTGTATTCTTTCTTCACTGTTTTATCAATTTCGACTTTTCTTCTGTTCTTCGACGGCGACGGGATAGGCGGAAGAACGGGCTTCGGTGCAGGGATAAACGGCGATTTCTTCAACGGCATAGCCGGTATAGCAGGGATGCGAAAAGTATTCTGAGCCATCGTCATCTCGCTTTTAGAGCTTCGGAGCATGTACTTGTTTTCTTTCTTCACTGCCTTATCAAGTTCGACTTTCTTTCTGTTCTTCGACGTCGACGGGACAGGAGGAAGAACGGGCTTTGGTGAACAAATGAACGGCGATGTCTTCAACGACATAGCAGAAACACGAGAAGCAGTCTGAGCCATCGTCATCTCGCTTTTAGAGCTTCGGAGCTTGAACCTGTCTTTCTTCACTGCCTTATCAATTTCGACTTTCTTTCTGTTCTTCGACGGCGACGGAATGGGAGGAAGAACGGGCTTCTTTGCAGGGATAAACGGCGATATCTTCATCTGCATAGCCGGCATAACAGGAACGCGATAAGCTGCCTCGACCACAGCCACATTGCTCTTAGAGCATCGGATCTTGTTGTCTTCTGTTTTCATTGCCTTATCCATTTCAACCTTCTTTCTGTTGTTAGACGGCGACGGAATAGGAGGAAGAACGGGCTTCTTTGCAGGGATAAACGGCGATATCTTCATCTGCATAGCCGGCATAACAGGAACGCGATAAGCTGCCTCGACCACAGCCACATTGCTCTTAGAGCATCGGATCTTGTTGTCTTCTGTTTTCATTGCCTTATCCATTTCAATCTTCTTTCTGTTGTTAGACGGCGACGGAATAGGAGGAAGAACGGGCTTCGGTGCAAAGATAAACGGCGATGTCTTCATCGGCATAGCCGGCATAACAGGAACGCGAGAAGCTGCCTCGACCACAGCCACATTGCTCTTAGAGCAACGGATCTTGTTGTCTTCTGTTTTCACTGCCTTATCCATTTCAACCTTCTTTCTGTTGTTAGACGGCGACGGAATAGGAGGAAGAACGGGCTTCGGCGGAGGGCTAAACGGTGATGTCTTCGACGACTTCGAGAACCATCGATCTTCGTCACAAATCGGCCTCTTCTTCGCTTCGCTCGCAGGAATCGCCATTGCGTTCAGCCGTGACGTCAGCGGCCCTTTCTTCGGAGCGAGCCTCCGCCAACCTTCCATGATGTTTCCGTACTTGCTCTCCTCAAGATACACTCCTTCAAAATGGTAGATCTGATCCTCCAATGTTTGCAAGTGATCTTGCAAAGCGGTGCGCTCCTGGATGAGGCACTTCAGAGCACTCGGCGAAGCAGCTTCGGACGTGGAGGCGACATCGACGAAGATTTCGCTTGGTTCTTCGTGCTTCTGACTCATGGTGTCTGAAATGAACGCCTGATGAATGCATGCAATTAAAATTCGAAACGTCTACTAAATGCGGAGCGCGAGAAATGACGAAAAAGGAAAAGCCGGACTAGACACGACCACGTCTGTATGCAACTCGGCATTTTGGACATTTGAAAACGAGAATCAATGGACAGGCAGACAAAGATAAAAAAACCTCCAAAAATTAGTTTAGCGAATACAGTTTCCAGCACTTGCAATGGCTGTCTCATCGCGTCGAGACCAGTCATTCGTCCGTTGTTTTTTTTTGTCCACTGGAATCTGTTCATATCAGATCTGAGTGTCCTATGAATGTCTAATAAAAGTGTGTCTACTACCGCATATCGAATCTTAATTTAATTACAGTAACAATTTCAAAATTATAAATTTTCGCGTTAACGCGGATGCATGATTCCGCGACCTCCATCGATCGCCAACAGATGACCGGTTGTGAAGGAGCTCATTTCACTGGAGAGGTAGTAGATGCCCTGGGCGACTTCATTCGCTTCTCCCACACGTCCCAGTGCGTGTGTCGCCTTTCCCTTTTCAAGGAACGCGTCGTAGGCGGCGTCGCTGAGTCCGGACCGTTTGTGGACGTTGGTGACGATGACGCCGGGATTCACTGCATTCACGCGGACGCCTGATGACGCGAGCTCCAATGCGAGGCACTTTGTGAATTGGTCGATCGCTGCCTTCGACATGCAGTAGTAGGTCACTCCGGGGAACTGAAACGCTCGTATTTCACCGAAATAATGCGGAGGATTGGCTTACAGCGCACGTTCCGGTCACGGAACTAACGTTCACAACGGTTCCTTTCGTTTTGATGAGATGAGGAATAGCGATCTGAGTGAGGACAACAATGCTTCGTACGTTGACGTCCATCTGACGGTCGTAGTCTTCAATCGGGGTGTCGGCGACAGTTCCGTTGACCAAGATACCGGCGGCATTGATCTAAATCGGTACAATCGATCATCAAAAGTTTGTCAAATTTCGGGAAATACCAAAGTGTTGATCTTCCCAAACTTTTCGATCGTGCGGTTGATCAAGATTTCCGCGTTCTTCTTGTCGCTGAGGTCTCCAAGAGTCAAGAGAATCTGCAAAATCACGGCTGTACATGCCACTATTGTGATGTTCAGCTTACGTTTTCAGCGAGAACGCCTTTTGCGGTGCATTCCTCCTGCACTGCGCTGAGCGCTTCTTCGTTACGTCCGGACAGGGAGAGGTAGTAGCCCTTCTCCGCGAACAAGAGAGCAGTGGCGCGGCCAATGCCGGAACTCGCTCCTAAACAGAGGAAAATGAAATTTGAAGCGTTCAACAGAATTGAATTGCGGAATTGCAGCTATTTCTGACCAGAATGGGCCACAAACGCATTTTTTTGACATCAAACAACTGAGAAAACACTCGCACATCATATTTCGATTGTATTTTAGCCAGAAACAACTTGACAAACGCTCGCAAACAGTCGATATCAGAAGAAAAATGGATTACCTGTTACAACAGCGACGAATGCCATGTCGACTGGTGATTCGCGTATCTGCAAGTGCTATTTGTAGTCGCGAAAAGAGAGAGACAAAGAGAGAAGAAGAGCGATTTGCCTACAACACCGTTGCACTTCACACTGGCTGCACAACGCCACTCCAAACTCCAAATTTGCAACTCGCTCGCTCGCACAAATCAAAAAATACCTGGCTCTCGTGATGACTTTCCTGATTGCTAGTTTCACCATTACAGTCTGCTGGAATTTTTGAACGACGAAACACAAGAGCGGGCGTTGTGGGGCGTTTCCCATCCGTTGACTCCTGCAACAAGTCCCCTGATTTCCAAAGATGTATTTGAATTTTCAGTTTGTCACTCTTTCCAAAAGTGATGATTTCGTTCTTCGTGTGTCGAGTATTCAAACAGGCCGTTTATCGCCCTCTTTTTCCGTGTTTTGCCCCTGTTCCATAGCTCTAAAAGACGTTTTTTGTGTTTCAGATCAAAAGCGGAAGCATTTGATCACTAAAAATGGTGAGTTTCACCCTCCTTTTTGCTCTTTTACCATCGGATTCACTCTAGGCACGCCGCTATGACACACGCACGACGATTTTCTCGCCCGAAGGCCGTCTCTACCAAGTAGAGTACGCGATGGAGGCTATTAGCCACGCCGGAACGTGCCTCGGCATCCAGGCGAGCGACGGCATCTTGATTGCCGCCGAGAAGCGCAACGTGCACAAGTTGCTCGACGACCAGGTGCTCACCGAGAAGATCTACCGCCTCTCCGACAATATCGCCTGCACCGTCGCCGGAATCACCGCCGACGCGAACATTCTCATCAATCGTCTTCGCTACTGGGCCGCCGACTACAAACTGCACTACGGCGAGCCGATGCCGGTCGAGCAGCTCGTGCAGACGCTCTGCAACGAGAAGCAGCGCTACACGCAGATTGGCGGCAAGCGGCCGTTCGGTGTCTCGCTCCTCTACATTGGGTGGGATCAGCACTTTGGCTATCAACTCTACCAGTCGGATCCGAGTGGAAACTACACCGGATGGAAGGCGACCTGTATCGGAAACAACAACCAAGCGGCGGTTTCGCTTTTGAAGCAGGAGTACAAGAGTCCCGATCTCGCTGAGGCGAAGAAGCTCGCTATGAAGGTTCTCTCGAAAACGTTGGATGTTAAGTTGTCTTCTGAAAAGAGTAAGTTCTTCTTTCTTTACTCATTTGGTTTGCGGCGATGTTTGTTGCATCCAGCGAGTGCTCTATTTGATTTGCCTTTCTAAATCGAATGAATTTCAGTTGAAATGGCTGTTCTGACGCGTCGCAACGAACGCACGGTCGTCGAAGAGCTCCCGATTGCCGAGGTCAATCAGCTGATCAAGGAGCACGAAGATCGCGAGAAGGAAGCGGAAGCTGCATCGGCTCAGGCATCGGCATCGACCTCCTCTCAATAACCGTGTTGATTATTTTTAAAACCTAATTTAATGCTCTCGGTGTTATGAATATCAATCAAGTAAATGTTCGTTTCACACTCGCTGTGCTCCTTTCTACACATTGTTTTGGGTCGATTTTATATCTGAAAACTCGTTCTGGGGGCTTCATTAATCTTTGGATTCAGCGATGGGACTCTCCAAGGAGGAAATCTACTTTCAGCGCCTCCTCTACCGGTTGAAGAAGCGATGCCGCGACGACCTATCGGCTGACGTGTGCAAACTCTCCGCGTCCGTCGTTCTTATGGAAAACATGTTCAGCAAGCTGCAGGACGACCGGTAATTGATTGAAATGTCGTTTTCACTGATTTTTGCGCTTTTCAGAAACATCGACAGCGACGTGCTGATGCAGTACGGCCGGGAAGTGCAGCAGCTGAAGGTTCTGGTCGGCGCAGAGAAGCAGAAGACCGCGGAAGAGCGTCTTCGCTCGATTGAAACGCTTCCGAGGGTGTTCCCATCGACGGATCTGCGGAGGAGGAAGCCGGACAGCGAGGACAACGAGAGTGGGGCGGACGATGTCGGAGAGACTTGTTCGATTATCAAGGCGCACGCGAAATCGGTAAGCATTGGGTGCAACGTGGCGAGGAACGCTTCCCAGATACGTAAAGACCGCTTGAGCTTGACAAGGCAATCTGTGCACTTGCGCATCTATCTTGGAAGCAACATTACAAAGTCATTGCGAGCGCGATTGACTCTGCACTCAATTCAATCTGTGCTTTCTAGGTGTACGTCGCTGACCTCCGAAAGCAACTGCTTGGTGTTACGAACAAAAATGGCTCCTTGGGACCGAACGGCGATCTCCCAACCGACCAATTCGTGTCGCAGCAGGAAGACATGCAGGAAGCGTTGGCAGAGGAGCTTCTGAAGCTAACGCATTCGATGAAGGACAACTTTAGCATTGCGGGTAATGTAATCAGAGCTGACAATCAGGTATACTGACTGACCTCTCGTGCTGTTTTCACAAACCGTCGTTTCAGATGTTGTCGAGCATGCAACACACAGCCGAAGGAAACAAATCGAGTTTGGAAGTCGAGAGCAAACGACTTGAACACTACGCGTACAGGTCCTGGATCAATTGCATGATGATCGGAGTCGTCATTATCGTCGTTTGGGTGTTTCTGGCGATGATCGTGATCATCAAGTTCATTCCGAAGAAGTATTAATTTATTCTGATGTTAATTTATGCTCGTGGGTCTGTAATTACTGTATAGAGATGTTTCAGGTGTAAGGTTAAAGATTCTAATAACAACATTGACGAAATACACGGTAGGGGTTGAAAACTACTCTTTACGCCAAGTAGCCTTTTGTAAACGAAAAAATTGCTGACCCCGACGTGATTCGAACACGCAACCTTCTGATCTGGAGTCAGACGCGCTACCGTTGCGCCACGGAGTCACAGCTCTTGAGCGGTGTGAATTTCATTGTATGGTAGTGTGTATAAAATGCAAAGACTTTGTGGGCTTGTCGGAGGTTCTTGCGCAAGAAATCAGCGGCGAGCGGCATTTGAGTCTGAAAGCAACGAGATGACGAGACGGAAACGCGGTGAAGCCGAGAGACTGGGAGGGCGTTGTCGCCTCTCGCGCGCCTCTCGATTTTCGAAAATTCGAATTCATTCTTCGCGTTTCGGCTTCGTTTGTTCTACGATGCTTCGAGCGGCGTTTCAACGCTTTCATTGTTTTTTAATGGGCAGCAGTCGCTACGGGGCGCGAGGGCAATTTTCAGAGTTTAGAACTGTCACGCGTACCAATGATTTAATCGTGAATTTGTGCCACGTGATCTATTTGTTTATTCGTTCTTCCATCTTCTATTCAGCTCGCGATTCCCTAAGAAGATGGCGCTGGCATTGAACACGGAAGGCTCCATCTTCTCTGCCATGGTTTTCTGCATCGTCTGGTTCTTCAAGCAACTCTCCAACAGACACGTTCTGTCCGCGATGGTGCATCTCATCTTCGGTTTGCCCCTCGGTCACGTGATCTTCTGTAAGTCTCCGCCCGCATTCTCTGCACTCAAATCTCATTTTTAATTCCGGAAGACGCAGAAGCTTACTTAATCGCAGTGGCGGGCGTCTGGTTTGTCTGGTGGGAGCGGATTTGGGAGAGTAAGTTCTGCTCATCTCATTCCAATTGACCTCTTTGCTCATGTTTAGGAATGCCTGTAGAGAATAACGACCGAGTGAATCAACGACAAGAGCATCCCAGTAGTGAGTCTCCCCGTCATCCAGTCCAAACGGGTTCCAATGCATCTCTATAATGATTTTCGTAATTTGTATTCTGTAAGTAAAGTAATTGAGCGTTCCAGTTCTGATGATGTTGTGAGTGCTTTGTCTCTTCTCCTTGAAAAGCTTCTTATTGCCACGTATTTGTTGTCTGGGCGGTGCTTGAAGAAAGCCCCGTCACCAGTTGTCTTGATTTGAATTCTTCATGCCACGTAATACGATGGAAGTCGTGCGGCATGTGAAGTCTCGTCTGATGGTGATTTGGCAACCGAAACTTCCAGGGGTCTCGGGCGCGGTCTGCTGACCGCTCTTCTGCTCTGGCGTTTGCATGTGACGTGAAAGCGAGTTTGCGTTGCTGAAATCATTTCATTCTCTGGCCTCGTTCAACCCAAAAACATCACGTTTTCAACGCAAGACGCGTTTTATTTTTTAAAAAGAAGAAACAAAATATAGAAAACAAAACAAAGGATCTAGAGAGATCTCAGACGGTGGGCATCGCAGGGCGCGGTTTCTTTTCTTTTGGAAGAGGAGCCTCGAGTCCAACGTACGGCTCCGGGTACTTCTGGTTGGGGTCGCGCTTCGATGGATGGATGGGCGGGTTGACGTGGAACAGCTTCGGGTCGAAGCTGCCTTCGATCGCCTCGATGTCGCGGACGTATCCCGGGTAGCGGCGGCGCAGATGGAACGGGTACTGAAACATTCCGATGTCAGAGTGCAAATTCAGAGTTGACTTACCACCCAAGTGACGTTGTCCGGCGCGGCGATGTAAGTCACGCGGTACATGCGCAGGATCGTTGGCTTCGGGATCTTCCGCAGACCGATCTTCTCCTCGAAGAGACGGCGGCAGTTGGCACCCAAAACCTGGAATGAGAGGTTAGTTGGGGAAAGGAGAGGCCTGATTCGTACCTGCAGCACTTCTTGGTACTGCATGCGCAGCTGCTGCTTCTCCTCCGCAGTGATCTTGGGTTGCGCGGACGGGTCGGCAGCTTTCCACTGCTTCTGCTCCACGAACGCTCGAATACGAGCGATGCGGTCGGCGCGGGACTCGGTCAGAGCGACATCGCGCATCTGCACGACCAAGTTGTCCAGTTCGGCGTGAACTTCGTTGGCGGCTGAAGAGAGCACTTGAGAACGAACGCTGATGAATCACATACCGGACTGCTGAGGCTGTTGAGGGACGAGGTAGGCGTAGCCCAGCTCGTCGTAGTGCACGTCATAACCCTCCGGGGCGATGAGGTGACCTTCCGCATCGTAGTAGCATTGAATCTGACTGGCGTCTTCAACAGGCTGCTGTTCAGCTTCAGGCGCAGCTTGTTGCTGTTCGTGTCCTTCCGTGCACAGCGGCTGAGCGGGATGCTCGTGCTCGACGTCTTGCAGCTGCTGCGAACTGGTGGGGACGATGAAAGCGTTGCCGGCTTCATCATACTGCAGTTCGTAGCCTGGAGGAGCAATAAACGTTCCGTCCTCGTCGTAGTAGCACTGCGAGCGAAGGAGGTCTTCAGGAGAGAGCTCCTCAGGAGCAGCTTGTTGCTCAGCTTCGGCGACGGCGTCCTGTTGCGGCTCAGCGATAGGGGACATGAACATGCGGCCCTGCTCGTCGTACGTGAACTGGTGACCGGGCGCGGGTACATGTTTCCACTGGTGTCGATGTAGGCGCCAACTTCATCGTAGTAGCCACCGTGATCATCGTACAGCGGGACGAGGTTCCCTTCGGCATCGAGATGACCGGCGGGAAAGTCT